>VXAD01004422.1:174900-190996 GCA_013399195.1 Dicrurus megarhynchus | reverse complement strand
GATCCCGGCCTCCGGTCACCCCCCGCCTCGGGGAGCGGCCGCGGGTCCCCCCTGCTCGCTGGTGTACGGGGCCAGTGCCCCCCAGTTTTCCCCAGGGGTCGGAGGCTCCCTGAGAACCGCAGCCAGCGGCCCCCTTCATCCCTCGTGTGGTTTTATTCCGAAGGGAAAGGGCCAGGAGCTGTTGCAGGTGCTTTCTGCCGCCGTGCTGTGTGCCATGTGCTTTATCGCGGTGGATATGGGAGCCGGGAGAGGGAGAGGCGAGCAGTGAGAATGCTGCTGGCAAGCCCGGGATGAGATAGGAGATAGGCCGGAGTGCTGGCTGCGTGGCTGGAAAGGTGTTGGCGCGCCCAGTGGTGGGAATAGGTCGTCTTGGAGAGAGTGTGCAGCTAAAGCAGGTGAAGGTGCAGCTAAAGCAGGTGAAGGTGCAGCCAGGCGAAGGCTGCCAGAGAGCCCAGGGTGTTGAACTGTTGTACGATGCTTTCTCCGAACATGACAGCTGCTCTGATTCCATGCGATGCAGAAACAAGCCCAGGGAAGCATTAATAACTGGATTTTGTCTAGTGTTGGGTTTTTCAGGTAGGTGTCATTGGAAAAGGCTGGGAAGGCTGGGAGCACCTTATTTGCATATGTAGTCGCACAGGGTTGCTTTGCTGAATGGTTTTAATTCTGTAACCTCCCCAGCTGAACATTCACTTCTGCTTTTTTCTTCTGAGTAGTGTCCGCAAAAAAAGTGCACTTTAAGTTTTTTAGCTTTTCTTTGAACTTGCTTTCCAAGTGGTTTGGCTTTCAAGTGATATATCTACAGTTCTGTTAGAAATTGGGCAGGAAGGAAGAGTCTGATAGATTCAAGGAAGGGCTGGGCTGGGCTGGCGATAGGTTTTTCCACGGTTAAGCAGCGCTCTGCATTTTATTCCTGTTGAAGCCGATACAAGAAGCATTTTTTCCAGCTGTTTGAGACAAATTGCATGCAGTGTGCGTCTCAACAAGTCAGTACGCTGGGTATTTTGTTTCTGGGGTGTTGATTTTTAGGAAGGTCAGTATCATTGCGTAGGTAGAAGTTTTTCTGGCGTAAGACTTGTAGGATAACTGGTTTGCTGCTGAACTGTGTTGTCCAGTAGTCCTGCAGATGCTTGGAGAACTCTGTTGGGCAAAGGCCTTTGAGTTTTGCTGCGGTGATGTGTGGTGAAGGGATGGAGGCCCTTGAGTGACTTCGATGTATCAGTTGACAAGTCCTGAGATCAGCTGCGTGTGATGGAAACATTCGACAGAATTTGTGTCAAGTGGGACCTACTGGTGAAGTCACAGGCAGGTTTTATTTATTCATCCACAGCCATTTTTCCCGATGGCTTGTTGTACTGGGAGCTTTCAGGTGGAATCGTGTGTGCAGCAGGACAAGAAGGGCAGAGACAACAGGTAGCTGTTAAGGAAATCCCTGGTTGAGGTGGGCCTTTGCCCACATGCTGTGCATTACAGAACCATAGGCACCTGTTTCACATGCTTTGGGACCTGCAGAGAGGAAAAAATGCCAGTGATCATTAAATATCACAAGGCGGCAGAATACTTCATTTCTTTTGGTTTTTTGATAGAGTGACATGTGCTATAGATACTGATATAGGCAGCTTGTGAAGGCATTTTGGGCATCTGGAAGCTTCCCTGATGGTTTCATCTTATACTAAGTGAAGGCTTTCCCAGGCTGGGTGGTCTGGGATTAAATATTAAGCAGGGCTAAGTAAGCAAGTGAATAATACTGAGATGGTGAAGTTCAGGATTTACAACAAAATATATGCCACATGCTTCATTAATAATTGTTCTTGATCATGCCAGTTGCTTGCAAAAATCTGTTCTAGTCTATCTCCAAGTGACTTCAGGATAACATGATGGCAGCTTGTAGAATGTGCACAGCTGAAATCACAGTTTTTGGGAATGTGAACGTGAGGATGGCCTGATTAATGGAGCAGAGCAACCAACTTGAAAGTCATTCCCAGCAGCTCCTGGGGAGGAAATGTGTTTTGAGTGTTCTCAGTGAAAGGGAGGTTTCCTTGTCTGAAAGGAACCTGATGGTTAGTTTTGGCTTTTAGAAGCTTAAAAAAAATCCCGTTGTAGTAACAAAGGGTTTTTTAGTTGTTCGGGGGTTAAAATTTTTTTTATTTCAGATTTTCTTGAGTTGTGCCCAGCTCTGCAGTTGGATTGTGGTCTTCTGACCGCGGGCAGTCTGGAAGGCACATAAAATGAAAAACACAAAGAAATGTAAGTTGCTGCTTTTGCTGTAAATTGAAACTACTGTGGGAACGCTGCAGAAGCTGGTGTTCCCTCCTAACCATTCCCTTCATTATCTCTGTGAACTTAAGACAGTTTGTCTTAGTCTATTTTTTGCCCTTCCCGTGCTTAATACATTAAGACTTCTCTAATCTCCGAAGCAAAGTGCTTCTAGATTTGGCTGCTAATGAGGCAGCTTCTAAAAATCAGGAGTACAGTAGCAACAAGTCCAAGGAGTTCTAAAGGGAAACCTGGTGCATCCTGAGTCACAGAAACCCCAGGACTGGAAAGACGTTGTTTGGCTTAGTTGTTGCTGACCTGATGGAATGGAATAAAGAGTTGCAATCAGCTGTTTTCGTGTCCATGTCTAAATTCCATCAGATCTCAATGTGGAAATACAGGCACTGTGGAGAGCTTTGGGGGAAGTTTAATGGAAATTTCATATCAACAACTTAATGAGCTCCTATGACACTGTTCATGGCAACCTCCAAGGCTGATTTTTTAAATTGCAGCAAATTACTGCAAAACCCCAAGATTTTAGGTAGTTGGGTCCAGCGTTGTCTGTAAATGGTAAATTGCCGTTTCCCTAAAAAACAGTTGTTAAAAAATGGCAACTTTTCTCAGTATACAGGAAGAGGAATCTTAAGGTATGAGAAAAATGACAGTGGGAGTTACATAGCGGGGGAGGTCAGCTTTCAAGTTCCTTGGAAGTGTTCTTGTATGTACAAATTCTGTTCAACACTTCAATTCACAGTGAGATAGTGTAAAAAATGAGCAGGTCCTCATAGCAAGTTGCTGCTTAGGAACCTGATGTCCGGAGTGCATTAGGGATTCTCTTATTTAACACTGAAAGGTTCAGTTGTGTAATAAAAATTGTTTACAAGCTTATTTCAAGTCTTTGAACTTGGAGGCCGTTTGCTGCTGGCAGTGAAATTTATAATTACCCTTTCTATCCATCTTAAGAGCTTGTAAGTTACATTTTGTCCATGAATCTTGTGATGATCCAAGGTGTAGATCCGTGTTGGATTTGTGTGTATTTTTTGTTATCTGTTTGTATCTTTTCTGTTACTGGATTCTTACGTGCTGTGCAAATTAGCCTTCTAGAATACAGTCCTCAGTTAACTATACCTGAAAGCACCACCCTATGCAAAGGATGCTTTTTTGAGATGTTTTGGCTGTTTTTTAAGCATTTTAAGCATTCTTGCTTTCACTTGGGCCTCTCGTAAGTAAAAGTTAGTTTTTGTTTTTTCAGCTGCAATTGAAGTAGTAAGTGAACTGAGCTAGTAAGATGAAGTAAGTAGAACAACAAAACACCACCACCAGTCCTCTAACATTTCTTCGTGCAGAAGAAGCTACTCTGAATTCCTTGGATTCAGATTTAAGGTGTTAATCAGAAAACTTGGGCATCCTGGTGTGCTTTCAAGAGCATCACAGGCACACGGTTGTAACATTTAAATTGGAAGACTTAAAGAGCTTAAGTGTTCAAATGAGCTGATTTGAAACACAGAATTTATTTTATAAATATTTTTCTTTTTTTTTAACCCTAACGGTCTTCATTAGAATCCCGGAATAAGGCCTTTGGATTCTGCAGGGCCAGCATGTCTGGCTTGACCACTGTGTGATGCATTCACTTCACTGCCATTACTTTCATGTCCTTGGGTCCTCACAGATGTGGCTGAACGTGCAACCAATTGGGCCCTGTCCTTGTGAGTGTATGACATCCTGAGGTGCAGTTCAGTCTCAGATTCTGCTCCATTGTTTATCTTGTATTTTTTTTTTTTTTTCTATTTCAGCTGTGTTTTGCCTGTACCACTTTGTTTCTTCCATTCAAAACCGGAAATAAGAGAGAAATACCTTAGGATGGTTCTCAAAAATCCCTGAACTCTCAGGGCTGATCCCAGGGCTGTTGGTAGGGGAATCCCACAGCAAGGTTTCACATTGGTGAAATCTACTGTAGTTGACCCCAGGAAGCATTAGCCAAAACTGTTTAACATCCCTTCCTTACTGTTCCTAGATTAGGTTCCAGCAAAATCAGTTTGGTTAGACCTAATGCATATTCATTTTTTTAGAAATTCTTAATTATTACTATATTTTTTGTGTGCTTTATTTAATTCAAGTAATTAGTGAATATCTGCCTTGAAAAAGAAACCCCCTAGCATAAAGTGACCACTACAGAAGGTGGAGTTCAATATTGGCGGCACCATGTGAATTTGTTTACTTCCTTAGATATTTCTTCAGGAAATGTCCTTATAAACATAATTCCCGTGTGCAGGCTGGAGCCAAACACCCCACATTTTAAGCCAGTAATTCAGTTCCGTAAAGAGAATGGTTTCTCTGGAAGAGATTTAGCTGAGAGAATTTCCTCATCTGTCAAGGCTGAAGGCAAATGGGATTATCTGTATTTGTTTTTTTCCCTCTATCTGTGTTTTAGAACCAAAACTGTTGGTGCTCATTAAGGATATAGCTGATTTGCAATTGGATTTAGAAATTGAAAAGTCAATGCTGCAGATCCAAGATAAGTAAGAAGCCTTTATTTTGGGGGTTAAGGGAACGAGCCCTTTTAACTTGGTGTTAAATTAAAATTGCCTAAATTTGCTATTAGTGTCTTCAGGCCATCTGAGCGAATCCATGGGTGCCTTGGTAGACATGGTGTGTTTTTTTCTGAAATGCTGTGCTTCTGGTTTCTTGATGGTGTGGCTTTGTAGGTGACTCAACTGAAATGACATCCTGAAGACGTGCTGTGTCTGTAGAGCTTCTGCCTCTGTATGGGAGTTCTTTTGTCATGTCCATAACTTTTGATCTGTTGAGAAAGAAAAGCGTTGGTGAGGAAGGACTAATGCTGGCAAATGCTTTGGGTAAGATCATTTAGCTAATGTGTACTTAGGGAAAAAGTCCTCCTTAACGTGAAGTTACCTTTGCCAGTGAATATCAGTATGTCTTGGTGTTAGTGTGGGAATTCTGGTGACCTCCATCCAGTCATTGTGCAGTGTCCACAGGAATTCTGGAAAAAAAAATCCATTGTTGACCAATGAAGGGCAGCATTTCCTCTCTGTTTCCACTAAGCTGTGCTTTGTGTTAATCAGTACTGGGAGAGGTTATCTCAGTATTCCAGATGTTTTTCAGCCAGGTTATCCCCCATACGCCATCCTAAGCTCATGACTCTGCGAAGAGCTAAAGCCATGTTGTGTCACCTTATTTTCACATGAGGTAATAGTCATACACCAGGCTAAAAATCAGCCACGAAGCCAAGCATGTCTTAAATGCATCCTTGTTTGTGTTAGCAGTATTTTCTTTTAGGCTAGATGTTGTCAGTAGGATGGTTTTGTTGGCGTTACCCAAAGCAGTTTTTGACAAATTCAAATTACTGTTGTTTGATGTACACAAGTTATTCCTCTTCTGTATTTTACCTGCATCCTCAAATTCCAGGAGTATAATGGTGTATTCTAGGAAATGAGATGAAGTAAACCTTGATTTTATGTTTTTCCCTGCCCCACCCCAATAGCTTATGTGGTATTAATCATCAAGAGTGGATAATGTGTCCAAATAGGCAGCTGCTCAGAGCTAGAAAGATGTCGGAACATGAAGAAATATAATGAAATACTGCTATTTAGAATATCAATTTGGGGTTTAGGTTTCCATGCTCCTCAAGTTCAACTTGAAACAATCAGAAAGTGTCTAGATTCTTTATTTTTTAGGTTAAAATCGAAGGCATCTTGCATACAGTAATACAAGTTCAAACTGCTGCTAAGGGGGCTGCCTTTTGGTCTCAGGTTTGCTTCCCCTTGCCCTGATGAACAAGCAATGGTTGTTTCTAGGTCTGTACATCTGTCTAGCTGTGCAGGAGCAGTTTTGGGGATTACAACCCCAGCAGAAGGGGAGTATTTGAAAACCCCCTCTCGGGCACGGAGTGATTCAGAGATAAGAGGAGGCTGAAGGTCGCTCTTAGCCTCCCAGCTGTACCTCCCAGTTCTTCCCACACACAAGAAAAAAACTAAACGCTTGAAGGAGAAGCTGGAGCTCCCTTGTGCGTCTGTGTCTGGCAGGTGACTCACGTGTTTTCCTGTCCTGGAGCTTTCCCTTTCCAAACTTCAGGTATTCTTGCCTTTTGTTCAGTCTTGTCCAGAAATGCATTGCCAGTGGAATTTTCCTCTTGATGCTGTTCTGCAGGTGCGAATTGTTCTCCTCCACAGAATGGGGTACAATGCTTTAATGAAGTTGAAATTTTCAAGTCATGATGTGACTTAGTTTTTTTTCCCTCAAGTTCTCAGTGCTGTTCAGCCCCTGCATCAGCGTGGGTACTAAACCCACCGAAGCTGGGGGAGTTGGGCTTCGAGGAAGGAAAAAAAAAAAAAAAAAGGCATTCAGTGCTCCTCCCAGCCACTTGGGAAATGATCTCGTTGAAAAAAAACCTCAGCGAGAGAAAAAACACGTTTCCAGTTGATCAGTTCCTGGATCCAGTTTGTCAGGCACAAGAGCTCGTGCTGACACAGCAAAGAGCAGGAACTCAGGCAGGGAGGAGGATGAGCACTGCCTCTTTCGGTGGGATAATTCGTTTAAATGCCTATCATAGAAAACACTTGCATTGTTTCTGAGGACTCCAGTTGGTAGGAATAGTACAGATCAGCGAGAATTTTTGTCTTCAAGGACACTAGTCCTCTTGACACTTGCTATGGATCTTCTGTTTGGAAGTGGCTGGAACAGATAAATCACACAGAATTCTTCTTTGTGTGTGTGTGTGTAGCTTAAAAACTTAGGGCTTCTTCAGACTGACTTTTGTCTCTGGTATTTGTTCAAGTTCTTGAAAGCAATGTATTAAGGGTAGGGCGAAAGAGAGGAATTAAGCAGGATTTTATTGAAGTACTGCAGTGTTTTGGTTTATCACCATCACTTTTGTGTCATTTAGTGCAGTGCAGCAAAGGAGTCACTTTGGAGACTGACTAAAAAAGTCACAAAGCACAATTGTGATCGTAATCATAACGCAAAAAACCGAGCTGGCTTAAAGAAAAAAAGCACTTTGAACGTAACAGTCTGCTCCGTGGATGAACATATGCCTTCTGTCCATCTCCGTCACTAACAGAAGTGAAAGTTAGCATAACAGCATGCTGGTATTTTTGTGGAGAATCAGCTTGATCAAAGAACTCCTCAGGGATAAATATAGTGGCCAACTTTCTGTACTAAACGTCAGAAAAGGGCTTTTCTGGAGCTTGCATGATGGGGAAACGTCTACAGTTCTGTGTAAAATGACTCTCTAAATGCACTCGTGTCTTTGAGTGGAGAAAATTTACTAGTGTCCTTAAGTTGAGGTGGGTTTTAGAAACATGCTAGTACCTGCACCACAGCTGGGTTCTGCAAAAATACTTAGGCTAGAGAGTGGCGCAGTGTGATGGGTTGATTTAACAGCTTACATCTCTCCCTCTGTGCCCTCTGTAGCTGAGCACTGACGGAACAGCTGTGCCAAGGGCCGTGTTTGTTATGAAAGTTGATATGGGTGCTAATTCCTCCTGTGCTTTGGAACAGTTGTGGACTGTTGTGTCCCAGCACCGTTTAGTTACGTCAGAGTATGGCCAAAACCTTGGTTAGGCCTTGAAAAATCTTACAATAATAATAATATACTGGTTTTGAAGAAGTGTGTGAAGTAGTGACACCCAATAAGCACTTCCTTGAGTGAATTGGACTTGAAGTAAGGTTATTACTAGTAGAACTCTCAATGAAATTTTAAAAAAAAAAAAAATTTACATTAAAAAAGTTGCCAAAATATTTTCAAGAAAGGCAGATGTCTTTGCTGGTGGCTTTCGTTGTAATCCAGAATTGGCTGTTACAGAGTACACAGCCTTTCCAAAAACCATTGGAATACTTGTTAATAGAAATAACTCAAGCAATTGATTTCGTAACAAAAGTATTGTGCACCCAGACAAGAAGATACTTAATTTTTTGAAAAACTTTTTGTCCACTTCGAAATAATTTATTAAACGTGGTCATAGTAAAATAATTCCTTCAGGCTCTGTGCGTATGATGTAATTTAAATCTGGTGGAGGGGAAGAGATTCTGCTGCTGGGGGGGTGTGTCGGGTTGACAGGGGACCTCAGCTTGCCTGCTGGGGCAGTGAGGGGTTTAGCCATGCTGTTGAGGAGGGTTTAAGTTTTTTTTTGTTTAAACTCTTGAATGCCTTTAGGGTTAGTCTTGGGCTAAACCTAAGTTTACTCTTAGAAGAGTGAGCTCTTACTGCAAGCACATCTTGAATTGAGGGCAAACATTTGTGAGTTAAATGTTGTATCTTCTGGTAATCTGAGGTAAACTGAACCTGTGATTTTATTTCTGAAGGCCCAGCAAAGAAGAGATGGGGAGCAGGAGGTACTGAACTCCAGTGTTCAGCTAGAAGTGTTTCCCTCTGGCAGCTGGTCCAACTGCAGTTGTAGTAAATGCTGGGAGTTGTGCTGTGTGGTCCCCAGTCTGTCTTGCTCTTCCAGGTAACCTCAGATGAAAAAGGAAATGAACAACCATATTAAATGAGAACAGGGATCACATTAGTATTTCATTTTTTATTCAGTTTATGTATTTTTCCTTCTTCAGCCTTATCCAACAGCTTGCTCTGGTAAATTCCAGGCTTGATAGTGCTGTCAATGAATGGGGTAGGTTTTCCAGCCATTTTAGTCTGTAAATTTGAAGATGCCAGCTGAGTAACTCTGGTTATTGAGAGTTTTGTAAAAGAAAGAAACATTGAGTACATTATTACAGTTCCTGCTTTTGGAATAGGTTTCAAAATCTGGTGTTAACCAAGTCCAAATTCATTATGAACAGCCTGAATATGGAGCTGTTGAAACAGCCATCTGGTTCACAGCCAGGAAAAGGAAGACAGAGACATCCCGATCCAGCAGGTCCTGGATTAGAATTTGACGTGAAAATACTTAATAGAATATTCACTCAATTAGAATTTATGCATACAAGTAAATGCTGGATGAGGCCAATTGAAAAGGAGGAGGAGACTTTGTCCTATAAAATGGCTTTTCCTGCTTTAAGGTTTCCTAGATCTTGTCGGGGAATGTGTCTGCACTTAAAAACTTTTTAAGAACTTGTACTCAAATTTTCATGTGCTAATATGGAGATATCTTGGATTAATACCTGCTTTAGGATTTGAGAGTTGTGAGTATGAATGTTGTTGGACTGTACATGCTGCTTCGTTAAACACAGCTTTTCTGTCACCAGTATTTCACGTGTGGAATGAGAAAGGAGTGTAAGTTCATTCGTTGGAAGACGGATCTTCTGTGTCCCAAGTTGTGTTTTCTGAACATGTCCCTCATTTCACTTGTGTTTTTCCCAAAACCAGGCTTCTTTAGTGTGTTCAAAGTCCTTGGCCTAAGGACTTGGAGCATTGTATTACCCAGTGAAAACTTACTGGGTTTACTCTATGGATTACTTAAAGGAAGATCTCTTATAGAAAGCTCCTCTTAGACAAAAATGTGTGCCAGTAATCTTACACTTCTGCAGAAAAACCTTTTTAAAATACTCATGTATTTTACTGTCTCCCTTTTTCACCTTTTGTCAGGTGCATTTGGATTTGCATTGGGCAGTTCCTGCATAGCAAAATCATAGGGGCTATCCTCACATGGTTGCTTTTTAGTGATGTTCTAGTTCAGTTCATCTTCAGGGCACTGCTGTGGATGAGTAGAGATACTTTCTTTCCTCCTTTTTGCATGCTTAGATCTGCCTTCGGGAGTTGAAATCCAAAAGAAGAGGGCTGATGTAAGCACTGACCAGGGCGGAAGGCTCCTGGCTGATGAGCAGGGTTTGTCTCTCTCTGTGCCAGGATGCTGCTTGCTTGCTGGGCTATAAAACTGTGCTCAGGTGTCAGATGCATTTAGGCAGAGATAAAGACTTAATTCAGAAGTGTTCTTTAGCTTCTGTCTCGAGATGGATGGTGTAAGAATAAGAGGCTCCTGATAAAGTGAAAAGAGATCATTAGCTCACGACTCTTGACCGGAGTGTTGCAGTCTCCAAGGAATGAGCTTGCTTTTGACATTCTCTGTCTTCAGGCTCCTGGGAAAAGTGCTATAAACTGAGTGCTTTTGGGCTGAGCTTGTATCATCTGTTGGTGAATCCTTATATTTCTCTTAAATTCCTGGCATGATGGTGCTAACTCGTAAGTCAGTTGTGGAATTAATTGCCCTTTTGTATTGGCCCTTGAATGAGAAATTGCCTATGAAATGGTAATGCAACTGGAATGCTGAAATTCTTAATTCCCCATCTATTACTGGGAGGAGGTCTCCACCTCTTTGAGAAGGCTTCCCCGGGCATGGAGACCTTATATTCCCTGATCCCACCATATCCTGACAGTTCATGCCAGCTGCCAAGTCAGCTTCCGTAGCATAGTGCTTCTGTTTAGGGAGAAGAGATCAGAGGAGGGTTTTATAAAGGGAATTGGGGAAGTTATTCCAGGTAGGTCATAACTGTCTGAGTCTGTCAACACTTAGTCTTGAAACCTTTTTAGTGTTATGCAGTCTTTTAAATTGACATAAAAAACCTCGGTATGTGTTAATTGTGGTGCTTTCAAAAGTAGTTAAGTCAGACACCTTTTCAAGATTCTAGTTTCCCCGGAGCTGTGGAAAACCTAGATCTCAAGGATACCATAAGGAATAGAATTTCATCCTTTCCAGCTCTGTCTCTTTACCAAAATGAGTAACACTGACTGAACAGAAAACACTGAATGTGTCAGAAGGGTCTGGAATGTCTTGCTGCTGCCCTAGGCCAAGGAAAGAATAGGCTGGAGAGAAATGAAAGATCCATCTTGGCAGAAAAATTAGGTTTTGAGTGGGAAATCATCTTGTATGGTCAAAGAAAGTTGTTACATGGTTGTTAGAGAAGAAAAATATGTGGCTTTGTTATCGAAGTTTCCTCGTCTGTGGGAGGTATCGGAGCTGAATGAAGTGGGGTGTGATAATGAGAATGGGCAGCAAGGATCATCTTATGACTGTAAACTCACGTGAAAGCTCCACTGCATCTTTTGGCAGGAAAGTCTGAAATGCTTGCTCAGAGAGAGACACTGAATTATAAGGCTAAGGGAATAAAAAAAATCAGAATAAAAGTATGTCTTCAGTATTTATCAGTTTAAAGCCCATCATCCCTGTGCATCCCCACCCCAATAATGAAAATGAAAGGAAGAAAGTAGGTTTCTTTTATTTGAAAATCACTAAAGCACCTGCCTGAAGGATGTTGGAAATTTAGGCTGACAACTGCAGAGCTGTGATTGCTGCAAGAAGTGAAGAAAAAGAAACCAATATACAATGTGAAATTAGAAAAACAGATGGAAGTTGTGACTTCAGGCAGTGCCTGAGGTTTGGGTTTGGACAAACTTGTTTTTATGTAACCACCAAGAATCTAGAAGAAGGAGTTGGATGAATCTCTCTGGAGGGAGAACCTGAAACAGTAGGTTTAAAGCTCATTTTGTTTTGTATTGACACAGCGCTAAGGGACCTTAAAAATTGCACCAAGTGGTGACTGATGCAAACTGCCACAAAGCAGAGATTATGCTTCTGGGGTATAACAAGATTTTTGTATTTAGAAAAGAGGATACAAGAAGTAGCAGAGAAGAACGTTTTTAGTGTCTTGGTGGTTGTACTGATATGATGGAGAGCTGCAAGTTATAGGCACAGCTGGGGCTGCAGTTCCTAATGAAGGTTGATGAATCCTGGTGCATTTATCTGGAGCAGTGAGTACCCTCAGGGGTGTCTGTTTGGGGAAACATTCAGTTCTGCCTCATTTGTAAAGGGGTCTGCAAAACTGTTTTTATTCTAAGAGCAGATATGAAGTACTGCATTCAGTTCAAATGAGCATAGGTGGGACTGCCATCACTCTAAAAAAGGAAGAATTGGGCCCAACACAAGTTTGAAGCAGCCTTTGAAAAATCTGTGTGGATATTCCTTGCCCCGAGTGTTTTTCTTGGATATCAACAACTGCTCCTGTATCTTGTCATGGTTTTTTGTTTCATGTTAGAAGAGCAAACGTGGTCATTTGAATGTTTTAATGATGGAATTTTTCCCTTGGTGAATTAACTGAGTTCTGATTTCAAGGGTATTTCTAATTAATGTGAAATTCTCATCTCGTGTTTGTAAGTGTATCTTGTTTGGATTTTTCATTGTACTAGGTAAAACCTCAGTTGTCCGTATGACAGTGGTGGGGGTTTTGCCTCTTGGCACTCTAGCAGATAATCAGAATGTCACAAAATTTGGGCTGGGAACGCACTCTATTTTTTGGTCTTAACTGTCTCGGGAACTTTTGGATTCTGTCTGACTGTTTACCTACTTCTGGAAAGGGAAATTCTTGGGAAAGCGTGCTAAAGGGGATAACTAAATGATAATTTGTTTTGTATTGAGGGCCTGTTTTCAACTCTCCTTTTTTTCTTCTCAGAATGATTTGGTTTTTTTAGTAATTAATGCACCTTATGATTTTGCTGAATAAAGTGTTAGTAGCTGCATGGGACAGGGTTTAAACAACCCAACCTTGACACTGTGCTCTGTGGCTCTGAAAACACACAAAAAAGTGTGTTTATATGCTTTGGGACAGTTGGTGACCAGTACTGCTCGATCAGCTGTAAATAGATAACAATGTGCTTTTGTGATATAAGAGTGGGAATTGTCTGATCAATTGTTCAATGCTCACATTTCTGGGTGCCAGAATCTGTCTCGGATCAATGGTTGAAATGCTTGTGCCTCACGGTGACGTGATGCCAGTTCAAAATTCGTGGTGGCTTGCATGGTACTGGAAGGTGGGAACGAAAGATCCTAAAAGCTGTCTGCGAGCTCTTGAGCGTGTACAGCTCCGCTCTGCATGAGCAACTGTGTTCTCGTGGAGGTTTCTATTCTCCCTTTGGTCATTTCCACATAGTTAGCAGTGCTGTGTGGGGAACACAGTGCACACTAAACCAGCCTTGATTTGCGCCCATTCCTAGCTTTGCTTTTCCCAGAACGCTCTCAAAATTCGCCTTGGCTTATCACGCTTCATGTGGCTTGAAACAGAACTCTGTTCCCCATTTTTAAGACTGTCTCATCAAGCTGCACTTCAGATGTTCTGTCTCCCACCTTCTGTGTGGAGAACAGAAGGGTTTTGTGTGTTTCAGGCTCACAGAGTGTAAGGGACATGATAGATGGACACTGCTCAAGACAGCTGCGTGGTTTCAGGGTACCTCTTGATCGGGAGAAAAGGCTGATTTTTAGTAGTGGATGGTAATAAATGAGGGCACAGAGTGGATCATGCCCTTCAGCATAACTCTAAATAAAGATTGTTGGCTTTCAAGTAGCTAACTTGAAAGCTGAGATGTTTCGAAGAGATAATGTGTTTTATCTTTTCTAATCAAATGGTTCAAGTAATTCCTGGAGCTGGACTTGAAAGCGAGGAAGAAATGGGTTTGTGTTTACCTGTGCAGAATTAAAGATGTATTTCCTGACCTGTGTGTAAAAACCAAAATCACACAGTAGAAATACGAAAGAAATTAATCACAAGAGTCTAAATATTTTTTGGTTTTCCCCTAGAAAGTTCTTTTTTTTTTTTATTTCTTCCTTTGTCAGGAACAGAATGGAAGCATGCGTTAAAGCCTTTACTTTACACCACTATGAGATCTTCAGTAAAACATATGGAGTTAGGGATGGGCTTTTTGGAATTTGGTATTCCATACTGTAAATATTTTTGAAGTACAAAAAAAAGTGTGAGATCTCATTTGGCAAACAAATGGTTCTTTCTAAGCCAGCACCAGAGAACTGCAGATTAAGGTGGGCCAGGGGAGAGGAGGGATTGGGTGTTGAGGTTGGTTATTGAGGTTCTGAGTGTGAAATTTGGAATGTTTTGTTTGTTGCCCTCAAACAAATGTTGAGGGTGACTTGCTTTCAGTGCCTTGAAGGTTCTTCACTTGCCCTCGTGGCTCACACTTAGAACCCGAGTCCTCGCATCACTCATGGTATAAGGGAAGCTCTGAATTACTCTTTGGCTTAGGGTTTTGTAAACGAAGTGATGCTGTTGCAGACAGGGCTCCGTAGTTTCCCAAGCAGAACAGGAAATTGTTCAGCTCTGAAGGTGATTGTGTTCCTTCTTCTCCTGAAAACCTTGTGCTTGTTTTGTAGAGCTGGAGGAGAGGATGCCGTTCAGTTTGCCCTGTGTGGAGCAGACAGCTGCTTTTGTTCCTGTGTAATGCTGTCTTTCCATTTGAAAATGTTTTCAGTGGTGTCATGTGTGAAGTATCTCTAGCTCAGTGCTAAGTTGTGTGTTTTAAGCTTTTTTTTTTTTTTTTTTTTTTTTTTTTTTTTTTTTTTTGTTGTTTTTTTTTTTTTTGGTGTGATATAAGGTATCTGTTAATTCTTTCTGAGGCTCAGAAGACTGAATAACTTGTCTTTTGAGACATGAGTGTTATGTGGGAGGTGGTGGCTGGTTTTTCTTTTTTCTTTTTTTATATATATATACAAAGAAATCCTTCAAGCTGTCAGGGACAGCTTTGTACTGGGCTAATGTTTGTGCATTATTGCTGGATTTCATGTACATGGGAACAGTTGGAAGGGGCTGCTGGGGACGTTAGAAATGCCACCCTAAAAGCATGACTCCAGAGGAACCGTGGAATATTGTTCTGTGGTTCTTCCTTGAATTACTTCTTGTGAAACGGTGTAAGATCCGGCGTGTTCCCTAAAGTGGAAAAATAGTATGGACAGCCCGGGCAGGTGTTGAGTTTGTGTAAAATGTAATAGGTGAGTAGGACGTAATTCCCCTTTGTGGTGGTTAAATAACATTTTAAAATGGAAGAATGTAGCTACGCCTAAAATTTATACTGGCCAACTGGAATTTCTCCTTGTGATGTTACTTGCCAGTCTGGCCAGCTTTCTAAATCCAGGTAAGAATATTCTTGCTGTTAAGTGACTGTTTTTAACAATTAAGAGTATTTTTTGGGAAAAGATAGCATTGGTTAAACTAAGTGATTACTATGAGTGTTTCTTCAAGTAAAAATGTGGATTTAATTCCTTTGGCCATTAGACTCCTTTGTGCTCTGCTAAAATGGCATCATGAGAGAGGAGATTTTTGTGGGGTTGACAAGATTTATTATGCTGCATGTTTTGAACTGGAAAATGAGTTATTTTGGGGGCTGCAGATACGATTGCTCAGTGATTTTGACCTGCTGCGTGCAGAATTGGTATCCCTGTTACCTAGGGTTATGGAATATGTAAGATACCGTCTTTTGGTCCGTTTGATGTTTTGGGTTAAGCAGAGAAGTATGTTGGTAAGAAGTGAATACTCATCTAGGTGGGTAGATGATGATGTTTCTTAAAGCTACATTGTGGAGACCTTGCTGCATGCGGTCAGTGCCTTTTTCTATTTCTGGAAAAATATCCTGTTTCTGGAATTCCTGCCACCCTGGAGCTGGGTGGAGGAGGAAGGGATGAGGGCAGCTGGAAACACGGCAGCTGATGGAGCAACACTTGAAAGAGGTTCAGGAGGTTTTGGTGTAACGGGAAGACAGGTCATAGCACAGAAACAAATGTGGCACGGCACGGATCTGCCTAATCTGAGGGCTGGGGTTTCTGCGAGTTCACGGCAGGGAAGGAGGAGGTGAAATGATCCATGGGACACGTAAAAATGAGCTGGTTCTGCTCGGTTTTTTTACGTTTATTCTTCTGTTTTTCCAGCCCTGAGATGCTGGCGGAGGGGCGCAGGATGGGCGTTGGGGAGCGGCGCGGCGCGGTGCGCAGCCCCCCCCCGCACGCGGGTGGTAGGCGCCGGGCGCGCACGGGGTGGAACGGTCCATTTCCTGTTCCCGTGCCGGCGGCGGGGGGGGCCCGGCCGTGAGGGAGGGGGCGGCGGGGCATGGCGG
>VXAD01004422.1:121235-174858 GCA_013399195.1 Dicrurus megarhynchus | reverse complement strand
GGTGAGGCGGGGCGCGGGCGGCCGCGATGGAGGCGTACGTGCTGGGGGACATCCTGGAGGTACGGCCGGGGCACAAACAAAGGGGGCCGGGGGATCGCGGGGAGCCTCGGGGCCGGCCCCCCGGCCCCGGCCGTTAGGGCTGCGGCGCTCGGTGGGGCCCGGGCGAACGGGGCCGGGCACCGGCGCTCCCCCCACCCGCCAGGAGGGGTCCGGGACACGCACCCCCGGGGGTGACATTGCGGTCACATTACCGGGGATTTCAGCCACTGCCTGCCATAACTCTCTGTCTTTTAATCTTTATTTGTGCCAGTGTTTCCGTTTCATAGAATCGTGGAATCACAGAATGGCTTGGGTTGGAAGGGACCCTGAAGATCATCTTAGTCCAGCCCTGTGCCATGGGCAGGGACACCTTCCACTGTCCCAGGTTGCTCCCAGCCCCGTCCAGCCTGGCCTCGGACACTTCAGGGATCCAGGGGCAGCCACAGCTGCTCTGGGCACCCTGTGCCAGGGCCTCCCCACCCTCACAGGGAAGAATTACTTCCTGATATCTAAACCTACTCTCAATCAATTTGAACTCATTGCCCCTTGTCCTGTCACTACACACTCTTGTAAGTAGTCTCTCCTCCTTTTTCCTGCAAGTTCCCTTCAGTTGCTGGAAGGCCGCAATTGGGTCATCCTCAAGTCTTTTTTTTTTTTTCCCAAGCTGAACAATCCCAATTCTCTCAGCCTTTCTTCATAGCAAAGAGGCTCCATCCCTGTGATCACCTTGGTGGCCTCCTCCGGACTTGCTCCAACAGCTCCATGTCTTTATGTACTGGGGCCTCAAGAGCTGGAGGCAAGACTCGGGGCGGGGTCTCAGCAGAGCAGAGAGGCACATTTTTTGCAGTATGTAATTTCTCTTACTGCATTTCCAGTTGTCTAAATGTAGCCTGTTCTTGCTTCCTCTACAGTAGATCTCCCTCTGCAGCAGTAATTCATTATGAAACAAATGACATCCCTTCCTGTAAGGGTAAGCTGAATTGCCCTTTCAGCCAAGCGAAGAGGCCAGCTTAGAAATCATAGAGTGAAACCGGTCTCAATTACAGGTTATATATGTTCCCTGGCACGGGTTGCCCAGAGAAGCTGTGGCTGTCCCATCCCTGAAAGTGTCCAAGGCCAGGTTGGATGGGGCTTGGAGCAACCTGGGCTAGTGGAAGGTGTCCCTGCCCATGGCAGGGGAGTGGAACAAGATGAGCTTCCAAACCATTCTATGATTCTAGGAAATAGCTTTTTTTTGTTCCTGTGGTTTTTCAGGTTTTGCAAGCAAAAACATGATTTCATTGCCGGATGACTTGTCAAAATATTTGCATGCATTCTTTATTGTAAAAAGAAGCTGCATCCTTATTAGCTGCTGTCAGAATTCCGACAAAGTAGTGCTTCCACTGATGCTTGTTCTGTAGGCTTTTTCCTGTAGCAGCCACGCTTAGGTTGCCCTAAAATTTTTGATCTATAGGAATCCTTGGTATTAACTTCTGTGTGGACTTCAGAACTGTTTAACATAATTACATCCAGAATATTAACTCAGCTGTTTACTTTGTGCTGAATAAACTGGCACAGATGTATGAGCAAGACATTCTCACCAGTATCTGTGTGTGTGGCTGGGTTTGTGTGGGGAGGTAGGAAGAGCAATAGTGAACTGGGCTTTGTGCCATCAAACAAATTTCAGTACTTCACTTGCCTCGTTGCATACTGAAAGCTTCTTCTTTTTTTTGTTCTTTATTTTAACCACAGTTGCCATATGCAGCTTCATAGTATGTCAAATTAATAAGGTATGTGGTGCTTATCAATAGTCCAGTTTGGAAGGGCAGTTGGGAAGTTAATTTTGTCAGTATCGCAGAATTTTGGAGTTGTTGTGTGAACTGAGCAATTACATCTTGCTTCCTGGTGGGATGTGGTGGCTTTTCTTTTGATAATTTTGTCACACATCCACTTCCTGTTCTCAACACCAGCTGGATCCAGGTAAAAGACATCCTCAGGAATCAGGGGGCATGGCTTGTCTGGCTTTAGATGTATGTGAACTATGGCTGAGTCAGTTCATGAATCTCTCAGGTACTCTGGTAGCAGAGCAATCTATTCATGATTTCTTAGTACATCACCAGAAGCCACGTAATTCTCTTGCGTTCCAGGACGTATCCAGAAGTACAGTTTATAGTTCCCTGCAAACTTGTTTCTGTTGTAACTTTGAGCAGTCTGTTTACAGTGTGTGTTATTTTCCCATTTCAGGGCTCTTTTTCTCCCATGGAGCAGTTTCTGGTGCTCATTCAAAGACGGCAGTGTGAAGATGGAGAGAACTGTTCTTGCTTGGGCAGCAGGATCTGTCATCTCTGTTGTTTTGAACTTACTTGGTACTGCTTAGTATTTAGTTAAATTTAGAGTGATCATCAATCCTTGCCTCTTCATAAAAGCTTCAAGAACGTTTTCCCTCTAAGTTGGTTATAATTTAAAACAAGGAAAAAAGGTGTTTTCTGTAGTGTGCTAGTTATGTTGAGTTACCAAAGAGACCGAGGTTCAGATGGTGTTAGAGGCCTTTACTGCAAGGGGTGCTTCTGGGGCCAAAATCACTTCTGAATGATAAAATAAAAATAAGTGTTCAGCAAATTTAATGCAGCTGGAGGCAGACATGGCTGTCAGCCCAGAGGATTTCACACAGCGTCCTGGCTGCCCTGTGCTTAGGCCACCTTCAAAGAAGGCGCACTTGATGCAGAACTGTAGCTGGCTTTGCTACTTTCAGCTCAAGATGAGCGTTGTCTCTGTCACTTGAATCTGGCATTGAAAGCTTTGTGTGGGAATACAGGTGAATAAAATTTCAGCACTGTGGGATTAACCTGCGATTAGCTTCTGTTCATTTGGTTCTTTTGCTCCTGTATCTTAACCATACTTATTTGTTGATGTGTGAGTTTACTGATACAAGGCTTTTTTTGTTGGTTTAAGCTTTCAGCTTTGGCTTGTGTGTGCCAAGTAATTATGTTCCAGGAGACCTTAGTATGGTATTCAAAGTAGGTGTAAACCTGTAGTTGTGTTTTTGATGATTGAGTTAGTCAAGATAAGCACTCTGTTGGGTGGGAGAATAGGAGGTAAGTTCTGTCCTGACAGATGAGGATGTGGTCCATGTTGTGCGCTGAACTCAGGCTCATAGCTCAGAAATCCACTTAGGAAGCTTATGACAGTGGAGGGGTAAATTTATATTCCCTATGTTCATTTGAGACTTTTCAAAGACTTTTCAGCCACGTGTTGTGACCTTCAGGTTCTTTGAAAGCTTGTTTGTGCTTGGCTTTAGGGAGACAGACTGGAGTCTAGTGCAGGCCCACATGTGGCGCTTGCTTTCTGTCCTTACTAAGTGCTTTTATGTCCTTCAGCTTTCTAGCTTAAAGTAATGATCTTCCACCTACCTTGAACTGAAACTCAAAATCACTGTCAGAAAAACTTGGTTTGTTACTGTGATAGTGGGAGTATTTCCTGACTGCAGAAGGGATTTTTAAATTTGATTTTGTACTGGAGTAATGGGGATAATTTAATAGTGTCCAAGATCCTACCTTGGTTGCTTTGTAGCTGCCAGTGGTGTAGGTAAGAGGTGAGGTAATAAGAAAGGATTGGGTGTTACACCTTAAATTGTCTAGCTGAGCCACAGTGAGGACAGGAGAGCATAGCTGAGGTGGTGACCACAAGACTTTGACAGAGCAGAGACTGCCCTGCTTGAGCACACAGGTGCTCCATGAAACACTGGTGGAAGGGAGAGCAAACATTGAATAGCGGAGTTGTGTCTACAGTGCACATTCAGAGATCAGGGAGGCCTCTGCAATGCAATTTTTCTTTTCTTTAACAGGCCAAGTCTTTTAATATTTATAAACATTGTAGTCTCTTGGTCTGGAGTTTAAAATCAGCATTATATTGCAGTGTTTGAGCATTAGTAGCTTTCCCACGTTCCAGCTCTCAAACAGGCTAATCCTTTCCCTGTTTTCTTTCTCACAGTTTCTCTTAGTAATCTTGTCTGGTTTACTTTTTACCTGTTCTCCTGGTTTTAAAAAGAGTTTGCCTGTATGAAGTTGGTCTTGACAACTAATGTGTATTTCTTAGTGGTTTCAATCATAGAATATCTGGAGTTGGAAGGGACCCACAGGGTCCCGTTGAAGTCTCACTCCCCACTGAAGTCCAGCTCGAAATCCATCGGAGTTGTTTTAGTTGTTCACAGGTTGTCAGGACAGCCTCTCTCTGCATTATTCTCAAGTAAGTAGGAGCCCTGCTGTAGTATCCCTTTTGTTGAGGCCCCATTGCTAAGTCTGGGCCACATCTAGTCCCAGCCCCAGGAGATGAATATTGGAAGCTGATGTTCCTGCATCCAAGGTTGTAGTATGAGGAGGAGAAGCAGCAATCCCCCCACAAACAACACAGCACCGAGACGCCCACATGGGACCAGGAGAAAACTTCCTTGCTGTATAGTTTTGGTGGTTCCCAAGGGCTCCTTCATTGTCTGATGCTTTCAAACAAACCATGGGAAGGTGATTCCACTTCCCTTGGAACTGCTCTCTGCCTCCTACTGCCTCCTCTGCCTGCTTTTCCTGTGATGTGAGGCAAAAAGCTTGGAACAAGCATGTCTTGAATCTTCCTAGTAAAGCAAATCCTATCTTGGATTTCTGTTGCTTTCCTCCTTCCAGGTGATTTGGTAAAACTAGGGAGCTGGTTCTGGGTTCCTTTGTGTGACAAATGGGACGGAAAACCTGGTAGGTGGAATTTCTCTGAGTCTTAAGCTGTTTCTTCTTGACTTGCAGGAAGAGGTTACAGACTTAATGGTATAATTTGAAACCATTCTTGTTATTTATGCTTTATTGCTTTATCTTTTTCAGTAACATTAATATGAAAATGCAATTATTGTGTGAGAAACCTCTAAGTAGCTAACTTCATAGTGGGTAACTGTTTAAAAGGTCAGTATCATTCAGTGGTTGTGTCTGCCAGTGAGGGTCTTGCTAACTGGGAAGTCTTAGCCAAGGACTTGACTAGCAGGTGGGATCACTTCATCAGCAAAGGTCTCTTTGGACCCAGGCTCTTCATCTTTTAAACTCTTGGCTCAAATTGAGTACTTAATCAAAACCAGTGAGAGAATTGAGAGAGACATTTCAGACAGGTGGATTTATTTAGATTTTTGTTTTCTTTTTTTTTTTCTACCCCTTCATACATCCTGTCTTTAAATGTTCCTAGAAATGTGTAAAGAGGTTGTTTCCATGGCCAAGGTGCTTGTTACTTTTTTTCTGCATGTGCTTGAAATCTCTTCAGATCTTTGCCTTGCTGGGATTTGCTGGCTGTGTTGACTGATAGGAAGTCACATGCTCTAAAGCTGAAACCCACACTCCAAACAACCTGTTGCACTGCCTTGGCATCAGAATCCTGCAAGAAGGAAATCCAGGGAACTGGCTGGTATAAATAGTGGTTCTCTGTCACTTTATGACCATGTAAATATGGAATAAATAAGATTAAATATCTTCATGGAACAGATGCGATCGGAAGCGTTAAGGGGAGAGAAGAAATGAAAGTTGTGGTGGTGATTGGAAGGAAATTGGCACATGATGTTTATATCTAACATGGGAAGCAAACATGGAAAAGGAAGGACTCCACTTAAACTTGCTGTCTTTGCCCTTAAACATGGATTTATTTTTTTAAAATAGAACCTCTTTTTGATAAGATGGTAAAAATAGAGATATTTGGATCTAGTCATACTTGTGCCTTGCTTTAACTACCTTCACAAGTCTGTTCATTTACCATATGTTAAAATCTGTTAAAATCCTTTCAATATGCTGCAGCTTTCAGTTGGGCGTGCCAAATAGAGCAAAAAAAATTGTAACTCATTTATTAGGTATGCCTAACAGTAGTTTGTATTGAAGGAGGAATTCAGGGACTGTCAAGCTTGTCAGAATTTTAACCAAATGAGTTGAAATTATTAGAAATAATTCCTTCTGTGCTCGGTTCCTCAGGCAGTAACAATAGGAATTCTAATCAGATACTGAATCCAACTGTCTCCTGGTGTAACTTTATCCTTTCACTTCTCATTGTAAGAGAAGATTGGTGAACTAGGCCATACTGGTTCCTTCATTGAAAAAACTACTTGCCTTGTAAATTCCAAAAAAGGAGAGGAAATCTGTATTACGATTCAGCTGGTTCATTTCACTCCTTTGTTGGGCTCAGTTTTTGTGTGCGTAAGTGTGGTTGGTGGTTTGGGACAGTGGCACAACTATTTCTTCATCTGACTTTATACGACGGGAATAAATACCAATGGATTAAATAATGGACTAACTTGAAGTTATTTCAAAGCTCTTGACCTAACTAGTTGTATCTTCCCAAACTATTTTTGGTTAACATTAGTAAATGTCTCTACATAATACTTGGACTTGGTTATGCTTCATGATGACAGATATCAGCAATTTTTAATATCAATAATTATTTCAGCAAGATAATTACATTAAGAAATGTAGATGTCCTCTAAGAACCTCTGGTTTCTACTATCCCCTCCCCGATCCTGATAGGTTAAATTGGATGTGGGCTGCAGAACTTCTGGAGGCAGGATAAAAGCAAGTTCTGATAAAAGTCACCTGCACAGGAAGAAAAAAGGGATTTCTATAGTTTGCCATAAATTGACTCTTACGTAGGGTTTGATTTTTTGGGATGAACCCTTTTCCCTGATACTCACTTAAAACGCTTTCCTTAAGGAGCCATTCTGGAGTCTCCAGGTTCTGCTGTGATGGTGAATTTCAGGCAGTAGCAGATTTGCTTGAGCCCTTGCTGTTTCCTGGCTCGGGAAGTAAAGGTGAGGGAAATGGTAGCTAAACCTTCATATACTAAAAGGTTTGACAATTTCACCTAAACTTAGGGGAGGCTGGAATCAAAATACATGTCTGCAACGCCTTATTTGGCTATTAGAGAAATATTTGAAAACTCTGTCCTTCCAGTAACAATAATTTCTGCCATGTTGTATTGTATTTCTTGTTTCCGATGTGCATTAGCGTCCACATCTTCTGTCCATCAGTCACTTAGTGTAGCATGGCTTGAGTAAAGGAGCAACCTCCTGGTGTCAAGAAAGATGAGTTGCGGGGCAAAGAAAGCACATTTCTTTGGCTTTTTCAGGCCTTGGAATCGTGTTTTGCATTAAGACCGTGCAGAGAGGGATAGAGTCCTCTCGTAGGGTGTCCTTTGAGTGAACTGGTGCTCTTAATTGCTTTGGTGATGGGAAGGGAAAGCTCTGACTAAGCCAAGCTACACGTGGCAGTGCTTGATGAAAAAATTTGTTCTCGCATTCCTGCTTTTTTTTTTTTTTTCTTTTATACATATCTGCTCACCAGTAGATGCTGTATTGCTGTGAAGAAGCCCATGCACACGTCAGTGTTTCATTCATGCCAAAGGGAATTCTGAGCTGGACTGGAACAGAGTAGCTGTTTGTGTGTTCATCCTGTCCCTCCTCCACATGTCCTCCTCCCCTTCTGCTGCCTCATCCTTCAGTGCAGAGCACTTGCTTGCTGTTGGGAAGAGCAGCCGACCAAAACCACTTACAGAAGGGAAAGATTGCCTGCCAAATTTGTGTAAGAAAACATGTGGGCAGCTTAAAACTATTTCTGTTTGAAGCCCAACTGGTGCTGTGCAGTTCAGGCCACTTGCTCACTGTGTTTTATGCTCAGTGGCCACAGTGAATGATTGAATAAATTTGTGTGTCCTACGGGTGACTGTGGACCAGCTGCCTGAAATGCACATGGCAGAGTGTGTGCAAGAGTGATCAGAATTCAGAATCTAAGAGGATTTCCTTTTCACAGGAACAAGGAGGAAGAAATATGCTGCTTAGGTGTGCTTTCAGTATTTTTTTGAAGGCTTTTAATCCGCAGCGTTGTCTTGTGGGAGAGGAACACAAGAGAGGTCTTGCGGGTTATACATGGTGGGCAAAACAGGCAGACTGGAGTGGGAGGAGAAGAGCTTTTCTTCCTTGCACTGCTGGGAGAGATGGATGTCTGCCACTGACATGTCTTTTCCTCCTAAGCTGATCTTCATTTTCCTGAGCACAGGCAAGGAGACAGTCTGCTGCCGCGGAGGGGACAGACAGGG
Source organism: Dicrurus megarhynchus (assembly GCA_013399195.1). Taxonomy (NCBI): domain Eukaryota; kingdom Metazoa; phylum Chordata; class Aves; order Passeriformes; family Dicruridae; genus Dicrurus; species Dicrurus megarhynchus. The sequence goes on along the minus strand of VXAD01004422.1, from coordinate 166,743 downwards.
CTTGGGAGTGTGTTGTGTAACAGCATTTTTTGCCACAGTTTGTTTCCCGCGCTTCATCAACCCACTGTGCTCCTACTGCAGAATGCCATTTTGTTGCCCTGGGGTTGGTATATCATCCTTTCAGTGGCCAGAAACAAGTGTGTGTCTTTGCTTCTTGCTTGATGTTAACCTGAGGTTGTACAGGGGTTGTTAAAGCTTTGAGACACCACAGTGTTGGGTGGCAGCCTCAGCTGTTGTAAAGAAAGCTCTCCCGGTGGTTTTTGGGCATGAGAAAATGTTCAAAGTGCTACTACAGAAGTAAAATTTGCTTGTCCATGAAGCAGGGAAATTGTTTTTTCTTAGTTTTGCTGGTAACTGGACAGCTTTGCGGTTGGGAAGGGGAATTCTCTGAAGCATTAGGTCTGTGTGCACCCCAGATCCAGTTTGAGTAGTAAACTGGTGTAATGCGGAGTCTTTTAAGCGTGTGTTGGATTCACAAAGGTTGATCATGCTTTCACAGAGCTGCGGCGTTTTGGGCTCTTTTTCCCCACGACAGGAGTGCCTGGTATTCATCATCACTGCAGAGCCGAGGACAGCTGGTCCTGTCGGGTGGGTGCTGGTGGTGGGTTGCTGCAAACACTGTCAGGAGGGCCTCCTGCTAGGAGAAAACAGAACTATTACCTTGGAAGGTTTGGGGAGGGCAAGGAGTTTCTTAGAGAGGAGAAGACGTAGTGTTTGAGTCTGCAAGAGACAGCATTAGGAATCAGAATAACTTCACCATTCAAGATATTGAATCCTTTATTTCTGCTCCTATTGTTTCTCTTGTCCTGTGATCTGACCAATTTGTATATCTGAGTATCTGCATATGGGGATGAAAATATGTGGACAAACATGGATTACTTACTTGCCCTCTGATATTGTTGAAGCAAAATACTGTTGACTTGATAGCTTGTCTGCATCCATGGAATGGAGGTCTGTCTTCTGTTTGGAAGCTTTGTGGTGTAAATGAGCATGTGAGCTGCCCTCTGTTTTGAGGATGAGTTTGGCTTTAGGATCAGAATTGGGAAACAGAAATAAGTCATCTGACAACAGTTAGGAACCAGGAGTAAGCTCCTTATGGGAATTGTAGCTGCTCTACCACTGCTGTAGTCACTTGTGGATGCAGGAGGAATGCAGCCAAGCTGACTAGGCTGGTTGCTGAAAGTCTGTGCTGGCTGAGAAATGCTTTCTGGCACATTCAGTGTAAAAATTTAGAGCATTTCTTGTTGAAAACTGGAAAAGTCTGTGGTTTGTCTCTTCTTAACCTTAAAAATGGAGCATGCTCTGTCAGGGAAAACACACCATGCAGAGGCTTCCTTTTGGGAAATTTATTTTGGATGGATATAGATGATTCTGATTGGGGGGTAGGAGGGTGGTCTTGCCTGTGACTGACATGATGAGCTGTAAATGCCTGTTCTCTTTTTCTTCTGGATCTGCACGGTTGCTAAGTTCAGCAGCTTGCTTGGCATGGGCTCTAGACGAGCTGCTTTGATCCGAGGGCTGGCTGCACTGCGAGAAATAATCATGTGCTCAGATGGGAGAGAGCTGCTCCTGCATGGACACACTTCAGCTCTGCCGTTAGGAAATCTGGGGTGAAGGCAAGGCTCCACAGCTCAGTCTGCCCAGAGCGTTGTTGCTGCTCGCTTTGTCCACTTACGAGTTCGGATGTTGTGTTTCCATTGTTCAGCTGTGCTGAGCTACAATCCTTAGAAAAACAACTTGTTTCAGCTGGAAATGGATGGGTGTGCGCAGTTCTGAGCTGAAACTTGGACACAGTGCATGAGGCCGGGGAAATGGAATAGGGGAAAAATATTCCGGAAAAAGTATTTGCGAGAAGTCGGTCCACCTTTAGTTGTGCAAAGCTACTCTAAACTCCCTTCTCAAAGGATTAGTGAAGGGTCTTGGTCTGTTGCAGCAAAGTCTGAGAGTGACATAGAAATGACTGCTTATTGAGCTGTGAGAAGAAAGTTCAAGGTACTTCTCCTTGAAGACTCTGCAGGCAACAAACGTGTAGAAAAGCCCCCTGAAGTTAATCACTGATAAAGATAATAAATTATCTTTGGGATTTCTGAAACAATGCATTTGTGTTTTTAACAGCTATGGGGTTTGGGGTTTCTTTTAGGTCTTCACCTTTTCCTTAGGTGTCATTTTAAAGGAACGTGCTTCAAGGATCCGAGGCAGTCACTGTGGATCTGTCAGTGTAGCAAGGTGTGCTTCATTGCATGCTTAGAAGTGTCTTGTATTGAGAATTAGTCAAATCTATCCTCGGACAGTCAAGGCAAAAGGTGAGTCCGGTGGAAAAGGAACGTGACCAACTGTTAGAGAAGGATTTTCTCTTTCTTGGGAGCTCACCTTCCTTAAACAAGGCTTAAGAGAATAATTAGTCCCTTGAAAGTAGGGCAGTGAGGAATAGGATGTAACAGTGCGCAGCAGGACTCCTCAGTCGCTTCTCAGCGGTGCGTACACTGTCTGGAGATGCTGGTGTCGCTGCGAATGAAGTGTGTTTCAGGTAGATGGCTAAAATCTTCTGTTAAGATCAGAGTCATGCTTAATGTACTTCCCACTTTTTACGTACTGAACTGACAAAGTTGAAACTACTTCATATAGCAACTACTGCAGAACAACGTTGTTCTGTGCTACTTGTGTGCTTTGCATTCCTTAGTTCTCACTACTGAATCCATCAAAGCTGGCCATGTTGTGTTTAAGGATCTGTCTGAGTCTGTGGTGATGTCCTTGGGATATGCTTATCCAAGGAGATTTAGAGTCCTTGAGCTGTCCTTCAGGAAAACTTTAAAATGCCGTTTCTGTAGCTCTTGTTACCGAGCCCGTGGCACAGTCTGGGAGGTGAGAGGGAACGTAACCCCTCTAAGCTTTTCATGGCTGTGGTGAGGTGGCTGTGGTTTGAGTGGCCCTATAAGTAATTTGTTAAGTAGTTTACGTGACGCTTACCTCAGGTACTTGAGGGAGAGTCTTAGGGGGCTGCAGTTGTTCAGGTGTGACATTGGCGATTTTGGCGACACGGGAAGAGGGTGGTTCTGGGAAGCCCAGTGGCACAGTCTCCTTCTTCATGGTTATGTGCTCCCTTTACTTTGTCTCTGCTAAATAGACATAACAGCGGGGAAGGCTTGTCAGATGACGTGCTGGGGGTGGCAAAAAGTGCCTGCATAGGCTCAAGCTGTCCCTTCAGTATCCCGCAGTTGTCAGGGGTATTTTGCAGGGGTGGGTTTCCATTTTGGTTCTGCAACAGCACGGGAGGAACCTTTATTACAGGTGTTGCTGTTTGTCTGTGGCTCTGACGTAGACCACCCCATCTCCGGTGATATGTATGAGCTACTCATACACTGTCAAAGCTTTGCTTCTGTGTTCAGTTCTTTCCAAGCCTACTCCAAAAGAAGGGGTTTCTGTCAAAAGTTCAGGTTGAGGGAGGGTTGGGAGGAGAGTGAAGGTGCAAACTTGTGTTAAGGGATTGAAAATGTGGCAGTTTTATACTGTTGATGAAACAGTGTTGTCTGAAGCTCAGCTTTCAGAGGCATGAGTATATGTTTCAATGTATTTTTTTATTGTAATGTTTACATCTTGTTATTCATGTTAGAGACTAAAATGTGTATATTTCCCCCCACATAAATGTGAAATTGGGGCAGGGAACTTAAAATGATAGTGAGACGAGGTGTTGTTATTTTTACACTGGCATGAAATTTTTCTCGCATGAACGGTTGCAGCTGAAGACCAGTTAATGCATGAATTTGCTTCATGTGGAAGTATGCCAAGTGCTTGGAATGAGGGTTTGAAATGGAAAAAGAATATTATTCCTTGTAGTTTCACAACCTTCTCATAGCTACAGCTTTCAGCATGCCTGCCTGTCTGTTTTTATTGCTGTGTATGCTGCTGGGAATGCAGCGTGCGGAGGAGAGGAGGGAATTTTCCTGTGAATACCTCAGCACCTGTCTCGTCATCAGAAGCACACTGCAGTCCTAATGCAGGTGTCCCTGCAGCAGAGACTCGGCTGGTGCCAGTCATGGGGACCACGTTATGCCATTTCACCAGCACGTTAGTCCTCTCGCCTCCGTCCTCCTCTCCCCCTTTTAATTTTTGCAGCAGCAGCAAGAGAAATGGAGTGTACAGTTAAAGGAATAAAATGAAAGAAGACACTGTTGAGGTGTTCCAGCTGCCAGACTTCAGATTTGTGCTGAACGAGGCATTTTGGTTTGGGGAGGGTCAGTGCATGTTGGGAAGACAAAGGATCTGATTGTGTATCCCAGATAAGTGGGAGCGATCCTCACTGTGCAGGGAAGAGGTGGTGCTGTCAGACAGTGTCTGTGGTGACAGTACTGCTGTAGTAGCAGGGTAGGACAAGTGAGAATCACACAGCTTGTTCCTCTTAGAAAACAGATTTGAGGAAAACACACAAAATCTGCAAGGCTGAAATGGAGTGGGCACTTGATCGTCTTCTGCACTTGGCTTCCATGTCTGCTTTCCTTTGCAGTGACCAGGGAGCAGATCTTTATCTAAAGAAAATGGTGTCTTGTGTAAGGAGCCAGGAAACCATGGCTTTCACTTCAGGGCTATGTCATCCAAATGGGGTGGTGATGAGGGTTTGACCCACAGAAATGACAGGCACTGCTGGAGACTTGGCTTCAGTAAAGCCTTGGATGGAATTTTTTCTATAATGCATTATTAATGCTGTGAAGATCTGCGTCTTAAAATGCCTTGAAACCTGTGTTACTAAGTGGTAGTCTCACCTGAAAACATGTAGGTGAAAAGACAGAACCCTGTACTTTGCCTCAATAGTTCGTTTGCGAAAGTCAAAATCCATTCCCACTGTTGTATTTGAAGGCATGTTTAAGTTAATTTCTCTGTCTTGCTGTTTCAAATCAGAGTATTTTTTCCAGTAAGCAGTCCTGAAACTGAGATGGGCTCATGTGTTTTGAAAGCATCAGAGGTGATAATCTGAAGGCTAAAAGGTAGCAGGGCGAGAGAGAGTAGACATGAGGTTTTGGGTTGCCTATTTAAATGTTGTGTTTTGGATCCCAAAGTGAAAGAATGGTGCTTGAAATACTTGTCCCAGTTTGCCACACTGCAAATTATCATTGCTTTGTTTTGATTCACTCTTGCCTCACAAATCCCTTGATGTGCATCAAATGGTTAGATGTAAGCATGAAGAAGACCTAGCAGTGTCTTGCAAACTGAATATAGCTAGTTATTAGTCAGAGCTGGACTTTGTTCTTGCACTGGGAATGGGGGTTTATTTCCTCTTGTGTGTTCCGCTTGCAAGGTAATAGTATAAACATTGCTATTTCTGTGGGAAACAGACTTCAAGTGTGTTCCTGAAGTGAACAGTGGAAAATACGCTGTCAAGAAATGCTCAGTAATGTATGAAGTGTAGATAGATAGATTAATTGTTTTTCGGTGCGGTCTCCTGGAGGTGTGAGAGATAAAATTGTTCTGGAGAGAAAGCTGAGATTGTCTTGGACAGGTGTTGCTGGAGCACCAGGGAAAGCAGTGTGGCTGTAGGTCAGGCATTAGGAGTTCCTCACGGAAATCAGGATCAAAATTGCTCGCTGTAAGGGAGTAATTTTTAGCTGACTAAGGAAAGAATCTGAAACTTCCTTGCTCTTTAAACAGGGAAGTGGGGCTGAAGTCAGCTTAGTAGGACTATAGGTTATTAACTGACCTGGTTGTAGTTGTGGTTTTGGTCTGAAGATGGCTTTGCAACACCAAACAGAGCTGAAAATTCTTTCTAAATATAATGATGTTTTTTAAAATATTTTGCTGCTCTCCAAAAATTCTGGAGCTGGGAAAAATCAACTGGTACAGTGCTTGCTAAATGGCAGTAAGTGCCTCACAAAGAACTGATCCAAAAGGAGTGTCTGGTAAGGTTTATTTTGGGGGGTGCAGTTTGCTACCTAGCAGTAGCTACTGGCTGTTCCTTGTCCTTAAGGTTCTTGGGAAAGGCTTTGCTCTGGTCCTCATAGGAACCATTTGGCACGCTCTGGGTGTCACACGCCAAAGGCCCAAATGCCAAGTTAAAAACTTAGCAAATTCTAAATTGTGTTCGGTGCCCGCTATATGGTAAAAGTCATGGGACTCATCTGAGAAGAGCTGAGACACAGTTGTGTTGGATTTTAAGACTGGAAATGAGGGGCCAGCCCCAAAAATAAGAAAAAAGCCTGCAGAGAAAATATTTTTTCACGAAAGGTGTGATTTTTGTGTCTTTTAATACTTGTCTGAGCTAGTGTGGTTCATCCAAACCTGGTTTCAGATGCTGCTGTTTTATATTATGCTGCTTAAAAACACTGAAGCTTAAAAAATAAATCCTGTTAGATTAATGAGCCCGACTTGCTATTTCACAGCTGTGGAGAGCTGTTGTGTGCAGCCTGGCTGCCAGACACTTCACTGCAGTGCACTGCTTCCTTGGTACTGCTTAAAGAACTCTTCACTAATGCTTCGAACATGTCCTTGAGAGACAGAGATATCATGCTGTCTGTTGGCTTATTATAAATGGCTAAAATGCAGCTCGGAACTTGCATTGCTTCCAGGGAGATGTCACTGGATGTTTGGCCAAAGGTGCCATTCAGGTTCTTCTGAGCAAGTGTTTGGGCTGGGTAATGACACTGAGTGCCCAAATGTACCATTTAGGCGACTCGTTGCTGCTCTGCCTCCGCATGGCAAGTTATGGACGTGATTTTAGTTTTTATAGTTCAGAGAGAGTGCTTGCTCTGGCTAAATGCTGGAAACCAGGAGCACATCAACACTGGGTGCATGCAGGATGGCCTGAAGGAGAAGGAGCAGGGAATGGGATCAGCAAAATGGGCTCTTGGAATCAGGCAGGGAACCTGAGATGGGAAGGAGAAAATTACTTTTTACAGCCTTTTCTTAATGCTTCTGGGTTGTCCTTACAGCAAAGATGTGATTTAGGAAAACCGTGCATCAGTGATAACCGAACGCTAGAGATGCTCTGTAAATGAGCAGAGCCATGCACTGATTAGATGGATAAACAATGGGCTTGTGGCATTTGCGGTGAGGGTGGTGGGTGCTGGAAACCAAGTCTTTTCTGCCTTGTTCGTAAAGCAAGTTTTTAAGAGTTGTTTTTATTCTGATAGAGTTCAGCTGATTATAAAGCTTTCAGGTAGTGGTACTGGTGACAGGTTCTTCTGCTGGGAGTAAGGTTAGAGTTGCTGTTGTTTTAAGCTTGTGATGTTAAAATGAGTATACAATGCCTAAATTGGTGTTTAAGAGACTTGCCTAGCTTGATAGGTTAGTTGATGGTGTGGTTCTAGAGGAGCTGCTTAGTGTTGGGTACTGCATTTCTTCCTCCTAAGTGGAGATGATGTGAAGAGAACAGTTGTTTTTAGGTGGGATGTATCTTCCCTTCTCCCTCCCTCTCTGGCTTGGAATAAAATCAGGAAGATGCTAATCCATGTTTAGCCTTAAAAGTAGTAAATTTGAAATCAGTAGATAACCCAAAGCTTTTCTTTGGGTCCTTAATGCATGAGTGTTGTTTCTGTGGGGTTTGTTTGGAGTTTTTCTATGCGTGTGTAGTTACTTGGTTTTTTGTTGCGTCTTATTGTGAGGGAAGCTCTCAGATGAAGTTGATTCTTTGACCTTAGTTTACATCTGTGTGAGGTGATGTGGAGGGTTAGGTACGTATGGACTTGGGCCCACAGTGCGATCTGCGCTGATGGGAGTTTTATGTGCGGGTGGCTTGATGGAGAGAGATGGTTGAAGTCAGCATCAAGAGCTGAATTCTGTCTCTGATTCAGCATTATGTGGTGGCAAGAGCCACACCAGTCGGGGCAACTCAGGTGTGCTTTGTCTTCCTGCCCTAACCTGGCATTTGTTCAAATGCATGTTCAGTATTTGGTGTTTGGCAGTCAAAACAAAGTTACTGACACCTTACAGGGCTGTCTTCAGGGTGTACAGAGGTGAGTCCTGTTTGAGAGCAGCCAGAACTTGGGAATTTTTTTCTCCTGGCATCTTTTTGGCAGTAGAAGTGTCAAATATACTAAAAATTGTTTTGAGCACAGTAAACCTAGGTAAGGACAGAACATGAGATGGTTACTGCAGGATGAGAGAGTAGGAGAAGTCTGGTAAAAGGGCTTATGTTGGGGCCTGTCTGAACAATTGGTTTATGTCAGAGTATTGTTGGATTGGAGGAATACTGACGGAGAATGCAGATGAAATATTCTGATACGTAAGGTGGAGCATTAGTATGCTATTCTACACTTTTTTTTAGTTAAGGGAAATAAAATACATCTGAAGCCCTTTGAAGGAAATGTATGTTTACTTGACCTGGTACATGGAAATGCTTTGTCTTCATTTGTAGCTTCTGTGGAGAAGGCAGGATTTTCTGAGAAACAGAAGTAGAGTTTTCCCTTCTGCCAAAATACGGTTTTATTCCCTGCTTTGATACACTGTGTCTTTATCACTATCCCAGTATGGTACTTGGTGTTGTCTAGAAACACTGAAAAGACAAGACTGTACATCTGATGAAACTCTGAAGGTAAAGAACAATTTTGAAACTGCAGAGGAGATGAGAAGTGGTGCAGGCTGAAGGTGGATCTCTTCTACCTTGCAGTAGGAAAGATTGTTACTCTGTATTTAATATTAAAAAATAGTCTGAAGTGTTTTTCCAAAAAGTTTATTTCTTGATATTGTTCTGAAATGTTTTCAGTGACAGCACATAATATAAACATTCCCAAAACTTTATTGTGAGGATGTTTTCTCCTGGTCCCTCGTGGGTGTCTCGGTGCTGTGTTGTTTGTGGGTGGATTTCTGCTTCTCTCTGTTCTCCTTGGGTTGTTTATTTAATCACACCATGCACATATTCTTAGCTGGAAGGAAGATGGGAGGATTTTTCCATTTGAAACTTAAACTGCATGAGAGACCTAATTTTGGGGAGAGGATATGTGTGGGGGAGAGTAGTCTTCCTATTTTGACTTTTTTCTTAGCAAATATTTCGTAGTGTTAGGAAGAACCATGACCAGCTGTTCATTATTTCACTTGGGGGAGATTTTTTCAGTTACTCTGAGCAGTTGGGATTTTGCATGAGTTGGGTGAGCCAAGAATCCTTGCGATGGCTTCAGAGTTTGCCTTTCCAGTGGTGAAATCTGTCGCTTGGCTCCTGAACAGCGCAGCGGTTCCTCTGTCTTGCCGCAGCAGGCTGTCCTCTGGAAGAAGACAAATGGCAAGTCCTCAGATGAACCAAAACAGGCCTAAAATAGCGTTGTAGGTGCAGGGAGCGGTGATGGGCAAAGGGCCCTGGCAAGGCAGGAGTAAACTGTTCCTTAGGACTGGGGAGGAAACTAGGAGTTGTCTTCACCAGTTTGCCAGGCTGGAGAGAGCAGCCTGCGTGAGTATCACTTGGAAGAAAACACTGCTGAGGAGTGACACGGAGTGCTGCTGGACTGTCCTGCTCTCGGCATCAGAGCCACTTTGATCTGAAGTTGGAAGTCCTTCTTTTCAGCTTGATGTTCCCAGATTTGGAGGAGGAGGACAGAGAGGCTGCAGAAGAGCAGAGGGAGGGTTTAGAGGTGCCCTTGAGATGTTTGTTTGTGTATTGCCAAGAGCTGACCAGAGGTTTTGTTTCTCAATGGTGGTGTTGAAGGGATAAAATTAAGAAATTTGGGAAGTAGTTCTCAGCCTGCCTTCCTTAGCAAACAAGGCGTTTAGGCTGAAGCTGAATGTGTCCTAGAAGTGTTGAGCGGGAGACAGGCGGCAGGAGGGAAAAGTTGTGTGAGCTCTCCACTTGTGACAAGAGAATGGATGGGAGGCTGCAGGGACCCTCCAGGAGTCCTTAGATGAACTGCTTGCTCTTCTGGTTTGTCTGCCCACATAGATGGATTCTTGGGGAATTTATCTGCAGGAATCTGAACTTGTGATGCTCATGGGACTACTTTGAAACTTTGGAGACACAAATGAAGCTTAAGAATAAAAATATTTTCTGTCTTAATGAGGTATATTCCATGTGGAAAGAGATACAGACAGTGGCTGCTTTTATCCGGAGGTGACTGCAGTTTTTAATTGTTGTAGGGGTGGCTGGCACCATCTCTGTTGGGCAGACTAGCATTTCAATTGATTCTGATTTTGGATTGGGATTGGGTTTTGGGTTTTGAAACTGGGAATTTTGGAAGCTGTTGAGCTTTGTAGGGGGATGCTTGACTTGGTCTTTATAATTTGATAATTGTTTTGGTGACTAGTTCACAGGCTGTGGAGTGAGTTCATGGAACTCTCTGAGAAGTGTCTTCTCTAAACTGCTTGCCCCAGTCGTCCTCTAGCAGGCAGGATAACACAAATGGGTATTATGGCTTTCGTCTCTAATTCGCTCATCTCTTCCTTAATTTCTACGTATTTCACAGCAAAAGCAAATGGACAGCGCAGGAAAGTAGGGTCTACCGAAGATACTGGGAAACTCAGCATCTGTTTTCTAAAAACAGCAGATTCACAGTTGCATAATCTATAGATAAAATTGTAAATAAATGTTTTCTTGAGAAAGATTCTGTGACATGAAATCATTTTGTACTGGAGTTGATACTATGTGGAAGGTGTTGCTTGTCCTTTTGGTTTTCTTTGGATGTTGGATTAGGAGACATCAGACCCGAAGTGAGATACCTGGGGCCAACAAAGTACTTTAAAATACAATGTTTAAATAATAACTGCAGCTGTAGGTTTTTTGTGTGTTAAGTCTATTTTGGTCGGTTATATCATTCTTAAACCAGGTCTGTTACTTTTCAGGTGGAATCATTTATCTTGGATCAGGATGATCTTGAAAACCCTATGTTGGAAACAGCTTCTAAATTGCTGCTGTCAAGTACTGCTGATGGTGCTGACCTGAGAACAGTAGATCCCGAAACCCAGGCAAGATTAGAAGCTTTACTTGAAGCTGCGGGTAAGTCCTCATGTCCCATACAGGTTTAACCCCGAAGCCCTTACAAGAGTCCATACTTGCATAAGGCTAATCCATAGGAGCATGATACAATCGCAAAATGTGCAGCGGGGTGGACTTGGCAAGGGCGTCACGGAAGAGAAAAAAAGTTTATTTTAGAGTATTTCAAGGTTTGGAAAATAAGAATTTCATGTGAAGGTGCTTCAAATCAGATTTCTCCAATGTTGGTGTTCTAAAAGCCTGAGTCAAAATTGGTGCCTGACATTGGCTTGTGCCGTTATGTCAAACCCTAAATTACTAAATACGCTTTATTTTGTAACCGTTGCTGTATGAAAAGCTTTAATAGTTGCTTGTATTAAGTAGTTTCGGTAGCTGAAAACTGATTTCTTCTGTGGGTTGGAGGGTTTCAGTCAGGTGCAGCTTTTAAATTAGTGTTGTAAAACAGTTAAACCCATCGTTTCGGAAGCTGTAGTTGATTGTGCTTGGAGTGTTTCTGCCGACAGATCTCATAGGCTCAATTTCAACTTGTCTGTTCTCTCCTTTCCTGGCACGTGTCCCTGTTGGTTGTGAATTGGAATGGCAGGAATAGGGAAGCTGTCAACGGCGGATGGGAAAGCCTTTGCGGATCCCGAGGTGCTCCGCAGGCTGACCTCCTCGGTCAGCTGCGCGTTGGATGAAGCTGCTGCTGCGCTGACACGGATGAGAGCGGAGAGCACAGCGAATGCAGGGCAGACGGACAAGTAAGCCAGCTTTTATCCTGGACTTTTTCAGCCCTTTGCTACTTTTAGAAGCAGTTTTTCTCGTTCTATCGTTTGTGCTTACGGGATGATGAAACTCTTACTCAAGTGGAATTGGTGCCAAGTTATCACCTGTGCTTCTCCTGTTTAAATAATTGTGGACTGGCAGGTCTTGCAGTAGAGAGTGAAGCAATTAATGCTGCTTAGAATTCCGGAATGACACTCCAAGTAGTTTATCGTGACCGACTATGGAAACATTTCTAAGCTCTTCAGTAGTATGGGCGTTAGAACTGTTCCAAAGAGTTGCAAATCCCAAAATGGGTCATTCAGTGATAGCATGAAACAAGATTTCAGATTAAAAAAAATGTTTTAGGGAATTTCAGAGTGCCTTTTTAATTGAGGAAGGGAAACAGCCTTGAGGGATTGGAGCTCCATGGTGGTCAGTGTCACACAGAGACAGCCTCAGCCAGGGAGTTGCTGCTCTTGTACTGGACTTCGTGGCTTTATATGTGGGATTTTGTCTTACTGGGGTATTCAGGGGGAAGGAAGGAGAAGGTTTCCTTCCAGGCTGTTATTAGGCTTCAGTGCAGCAGAAACAGTGTTAGTAGCACAATCAAGTGCTGCTGTGCTCGTTGGAAGTTTGTTCCTTCTATACGGGATAACTCTGAAGGAACATTCCTTGCTGTGGGAACAGGACACATGAAGAGCAGCCTAATTTTGGGTTATGTCTGCTTCTATTCTGTGTGCATCCCTTCTTTTCCCCAGCACCTCTTTCTTGGGAATGGTGGTGGTTGGCAAACTTGTTACAGGGACAGAGGATCTTGGAAATTAAAAAAAAAGGTCAACATGTAGTGAGGAGACATATTTGAGAACTGATTGACCATGTGTTAAAATTGTGTCTGGTTACAAGATCCTGGTATTTTCAGCACAGGAGAGAGGGGAAGTGGTTAAGTTTCTTACAGAAGGAGAGTGACGTGGATGATTTGTTTTAGTTTAATTAACAGTTACAGTGCTGAACAAATAAAGTTTTCTTAAGACTGACAGGTGATTTCCGTGTCCTCTGGTCCTGGGGTATCCTGCATATGTTTCTCGTGTAAACTTCTGTTAAAAATTAATAGCAGGAGTGGATATGGACACAACTTAATTTTCGGCCAAGTTAGCTGGGAAACCTCAAGTGTAAAACCGGCACTTGTTTAATTAGCAGTTGGCACGTTTTTAGCTCTTGTTTCCTTTTTTGCTGACTGCATCCTCATGGCACACTGGAGCTCAGGCATAGTCCATTTCCACTTTCAATGCTTTCTCCCTTGTTAGCCGCAGCTTGGCCGAGGCTTGTTCCGAAGGAGATGTGAATGCTGTGCGGAAGTTGCTCATTGAAGGCCGGAGTGTGAATGAGCACACAGAAGAAGGGGAAAGCCTCCTTTGTTTGGCCTGCTCAGCAGGATATTATGAGCTTGCACAGGTTGGTTTCCTGGCTGTTTGTACTATGTGTGTGTGGTACAAATAGAAGTGTTAAATCAGTATATTACCATCTTGTGCACCTGGAAGGGGGTGTTAAAGTAGTGGGAAATGGCCGTTCACTGGCAAACGAGTCTCACACATAGACTGAATGTTGCTAATGCATTCTCGGTGCTTATGTTCTACAAGGGTTGCTCACACAACACTGAAGGTGGGGGTTTGTAGTGCAGAGGCAGAGTTTGTGTTCACCCTACTTTTGTTGCTGATCGCTGTCTCTCGTCAGGTTCTCCTGGCAATGCATGCCAATGTGGAGGACCGGGGAATCAAAGGAGACATCACACCTCTAATGGCTGCTGCCAATGGTGGGCACGTCAAAATTGTTAAGCTGCTGCTAGCTCACGGTGCTGATGTGAACGCACAGTCATCCACAGGTAAAGAGGGTGTCGGGAACGACTGGAGAGCTGGGATTTGTGGTGTGCAGGGAACTCAGTGTGGAAGTTTGGGAGCAATGGCTCTCAGCCCAGCAAGGCAGAATGCTTCCTTGTGGTTTTGCCATTTAAATTCTCTTTTCTAAGTGAAACTCTGAAATCTTGTTGGATACAGATAAAATATTATGGAGACATACAAAGGTGCATAAGGTCAGTTAGTAACTGGAAGGTGTTGGAGTACATAGGATTTGTTGTCACATTTTAAGCACAGTTTGGTAAGTTTGTGTGTACATGGAAAAGTTATTTGGTGGCAGGTCTAGGAAACCAAGGGTAAAACAGGAAACATGAGAAGATGGCTCCCCCTCCCCCTCTTTCCAAGGTAATTTGCTAGTCATTTGTGTTGAAGTGACCAGATCGGGAAATCTTCTCAGCTTTTGTAGCCTGGAAGTGGAGAGCTGGTGTGTAGTCAGAAGTAACTGATGAATGGAGAGCTGACTCTGAGTGAGGAGGAGACGGGGATACCAGAAGACACCTTATCTATTTTTTTCAGTGAACTAGTTCTCTCAGTAGCAATATGGCCTAGACCTTTAACTTTTTTCATGGTGTCTTTCATAAAGGCAGGTTCTTTGACTGTTGTGTGCAGATCCATGATTTTTGTATTTTTTCCACTGGAGTTGTTTTCATCTCCTTGTAAAGAGTATGAACATTTCGGAACCAGCCCCTTGGAGGTGTTTAAGACTTGATTTAGAAGCAGCAGTTCATTCCGCTCCTGGTTTTGAGCTTTCATTCTTACAGCACCGTGTACTCCTGCTGATTAACAGGAAAATGGATGGGGCTTTGTGACAGAAGCTGGGCTAGAAATGGGAAGAGAGGTGCATCAGTACGGGCACAAGGAGATCCTCGGTCTGTCAGCACCGAGCTGCTTGGTGCCATTACTTGTTTCCCCCTCCCTGTAGTTCTTAATCTGTAGCCTGAAAAACCCTGTTCCATCAGGTATCCAGGTAAAAGGGATGGAATGGAGCATCAGGTGAAGTTGTGGGTGAAGAAACACCATCACATTCTGTTTCCAACCCTTGTTCTCTCTGGCTTTAGGCAACACAGCCCTGACCTACGCCTGTGCCGGGGGCTACGTGGATGTTGTGAAGGTGCTGCTGGAGTCGGGCGCGAGCATCGAGGACCACAATGAGAACGGTCACACGCCGCTGATGGAAGCTGGGAGCGCTGGCCACGTGGAAGTGGCCAGGGTGCTGCTGGAAAACGGAGCAGGCATCAATACGCATTCCAATGAATTCAAGGAGAGCGCGCTGACACTGGCTTGCTACAAAGGTACAGGAACAAGTGTGGGAGAGGGTCAGGGCTGAAGAGTCGCTTCGAACATGGACTCGTTCAGCCTTGCTGCCCATGACCAGGGGAATTTAAAGGCTGTGAAGAGACACTGTGGTGCTCTTATCCTGGCTGTGTGTAAAATGATCTGTGTGCAGAGTCTGAATATCAAGATCTAAACCCTTGGTCTGAGTTATGATGTGTTAGAAGATGCTCTCTTAAACAAATCAGGAGGCAGAAGAAGTAAACTAAACTTTCTGTATTACAGCTGTATTATACAGGGTACCTCTGCTTAAGTACAGAATTCATTTTAAAGGACTTGGTACTCGCATGTCATGGAAAATGTAGGACCTTGCCTTTTAGGTGTCAGTCCTGAGGGCAACAGGCCTTTGTTGCCTCCCTTAGAGCATTAAGCAGCAAACTTGCAGCACCCAAGAAAGGGATCAAGATGTTTAATTAAAAGGTGAAATACCCTCCTACAGTCCAGCAGCTGCTGATACAGTACTTAGGACATGTTTTATTAGGCCCTTGCCATCATGGAGTAGTTGATGTTGGTAGCAGAGGTACTTGTGTAGCACCTTTATAAAAGTTGGTTGTTATCTTTCATTTGTGTTTTTTATCAACTACACTGATAAGTTGCTGTGCACATAGATGGCAGAGATACAAACATACCTTTCCAGAGTGGATTTTTTTATGTTGTAACGTGGACACCCATGGCCTTCATTAGGTACTTTAGATCCTTTCTATGAGTGTTGAAAAGCACTTTCTCAAGCAGTCTCTCTCTATTAACTATTTTCTCCACACAGGCCATCTGGAAATGGTGAGGTTTCTGCTGGAAGCTGGCGCAGACCAGGAGCACAAGACAGATGAGATGCACACTGCTCTCATGGAGGCATGCATGGTAAGAGTCGTACGGCTTGAGCAGCGAGGTGTGTGGGCTCTCTTTTCTTCCCAAAGATGGAGAAAGTGATTCCTTTTAGTCTCCTTCTGGTACAGAATCTAACCGTGATGTTTCGGTTCTCTTGTCTACTTGATGGGAAGTTAGTGATGGGAAAATACTTCATATAGGAATTCAGAAATTAGATAACTTCAAGTGGGAAGATTCTCAGTAGTTTGTGAAATGCTTTTAACGTTTCTAATGTGCTAAACAGGGGCAATGAATATGATCATAACCTGGCTTTTGGAGGCATTTAACGAAGCTCGGTTATGATACAGGAATTTGTAAGTAGGTGGTTACGTGTGTAACATGTTTCAGTAGAGTTCACACAACGACGTACTCCTTGAAAACACAGGATCAGAAGCTGTTTGGGAAGCACCTAGGAAATGAAAGGGGCAATTGCTAATTCTTACGAGTGGGAGTACTTGAATGTTGCTGCTTTGTCCATCTGAGGTAGTTGTGTTCATCCGAATATGGAACTTTATTGCTGAATTGAGAATTAATTTCTTAAATTTCCTCTTTATCCTTGTCTCCAAATAGATTCTTCATGTGTTGGGATTTTCATGGCATTAGCCTTGTATAATGTCACAGTGTGAACTCGTGGCTATAGAGGAGGGCAGTAAATCCCTATTTAGTCTGCCCTTCGCTGAAACAACTGTAATGGTTCTAAAATCAGCCAGTTATGTCCGTTCAAGGAAGTTAATGGTTTCAGATAGGGGAATGATTAACAGAAACCATTATACTTCTTAAAAGTTGTTGGAAAGAAAGTCACGTAGATAAACAGAACTCGAACTGTCCTTTATCTCACCCTGAAATCTTACTAGAGCAGCCACATAAATATCCTTGGCAATGGCCTCGCAGCCAGTTCCTGGGAATTGATGGTAAAATTACCTTGTTTGATGTTGCAGTTGCTTTCTCTTCAGGATATTTTTGTGGTGGAGCCTTCCTTTCCTTGCCATTCTTTTCCGCCCTTTTAACTCCTCTGATGGACTAGCAGAATTCCATTGGACCCACAGAGATGTTAAGGCCTAATTTTTCTTAAGAATTACTGAGCAATAGGAAAAAAATCTTCTCCCTTAATTCTGCAGGAAGCTGTTCCTAGGGAGGCAGTTCCAGGCTGGTGCTCAGAGCTGGCAGATAGTTGAGAGTCTGATACCTTCAGCTCTGCTGACGAGAGAAGGAGCAGCTTTCTCTAGCAGTGTGCAATGTGCAATAGCTTGCAGTGTGCAGTGAAGCAGAGCAAGGACTTCCATCTCAGCACGTTCTTTGTGCAGAAACAGTTACTGCTCTTCAGCGGCACAAGAAAAGTTCCTTCTCTAGAACAGCATTGAACTTGAATGTGTGCTAACAGAACTGTCTGTCTGTGGCATAGCCAGCGCAGGTTTCAATCTTGTCCTACAAGGCATTCAGGAAGACTTCTGCCCGCGAGTTTTTTATAGACAGCAGCTAATATTGATTTAATGCAAATGAGGGGTTGGGCAATGGCACTTGCCTTGTGGGAGCAAAGAGCAGGTTGGTCTAGTTGGCGTTTGCTCTCGCTGAGGGACCGATGGCCACAAAGCTTCATCTTTAAAATGCAGTTGGTGCTCTTGTGCAGGTTGCTCAGGTGACTTTTTCTGATCTATTACCAGTTGGAAGGCTTTTCCTGGCTATTGTAGGAGACCTCGACAGCCCCACCCCATTGCAATGTTTATTAAAACATGGATCCAATTCCCTTGTGTGGTGAAGCACCAGCAGTTCTCCCGCAGGCTGCTTGGCCCACATAGGAAGCTTTGAAGCAAACCTTGGTGCTGCATTGTGCCATCCCCGTCGTGGATTGGGGGTGAGCAGTGAGCTGTCTTGCCAGAGCCTGATGGATGAGGCACCGTCTCTGCATTTCCCTGAGGAAAGATTCTTTATGGAGTCTTGGAGTTTTTCCCTAAAATAGTACTGTCATTTCATATAAAAGGTGAATATGTCCTAGTTAATGTCCTAGATATTTTTCCGAGAGGAAACCATGTTTTGCTCCCTGGATATCAGAAGAAGGTATGAAACACTTGAGAAAATGAAGCAGAAAAATGTCAGATGCAGTTCGGTATTTTGTCTGGAAAAGAGGTTTTTGGAGTTGTGGTTTGCAGCTTGGCAAGGACGGCTGTGGCTGCGATTTGCTGCCTCTTAGGAATTAATCTGAGATCAAGGTGTACTTACCTCATTCAGCAACAACCTTGGGATAGCCTTGTGTTCCTGGTGAGTGGCCGTGTATTTGCTGCAGCCCTCTGGTGTTTTGTGTGTCAGATTAGGGTTACTCCAAGTTGCAATGGTGGTGATCTTCTCATGGAGAAAACCAGCTTGGAGAGTTTATGCTGTTGTTGGAGCGCAGCGACCAAGCCGGTCTCTGCTTCTGTCTGAACAAAGCAGAATGGAATGGCAGTTGGATGTGTCACTGTCAGGCCTCCAGTGTAAACACAGAGCTGAAAAGCCACTTCAAATAGTTCCTGAATTTATGGCATACTGAAAATATGACGGAGAGCCTATGCTCAAGTATTTTTAAAAGAAGAAAGCCAGCTTAGGAGCTACCTTTTGGTAGAACGGGTTTGACAGCACGATCGTGGTATCTGGAAAACCCTGCCAGGATCCTGCCAAGGGAAAGCTGTTGCTCAGGTGGGTGGCTCCTGGGATGTGGAAGGAACCCCTGACAAACGGTCTCATTTTGGCTTTTCTGTTGGAAGGAGAAAGTAAGGCTTGACTTTGCTGTTAAATTGAGCAGTGAAATAGTTTCACGGGAGCCATGAGGCGAGCCAGGTCAGCGTGCACGGCTGCTTCTTAAGAAAAGGAGGAAGCAAAAGGATCTCACAATTGTTCTTGTGGAGGAGACAAGCTTCTAAAATAGTGGCGAGTTCCCTCTCGACTTTCTGGGCTTTATTTTGGAGTTCCCCCCCACCCCCAAGAAACCCCAAGTAAGTTGATCCCACACACCTGAACTTGAGTCTGATACAAAGTCGTCCAGCTTGTTACTTACACCATTGACAAAGAGGTGTGATCCGAGGTTCATCGCGTTTTAGTTTCGGATGGCACGTACTCAATAAGACATGCTCAGCATTTCTTCAGGTGCCTGTTCAATAGGAGATCTTATCCTTTATCCAAATACTTAGGGAAAATATTCAGGAAAACTGTACAGCAAGTTCTATGATATTTTTTGGACTCATTTTACTCACTCATTGCTTTTTGTGTCTTTTGAGGGAATTGAGTCTGTGACAAAGCTGTGGAGAAAAGCAGTTTTTCCATTTGGTCCATCTTTTGATCTTGTTTTTTTTCATTTCCAGGATGGTCACGTGGAAGTGGCAAGATTACTTCTGGACAGCGGAGCTCAGGTGAACATGCCTGCGGACTCCTTTGAGTCTCCGTTGACTCTGGCAGCCTGTGGCGGGCACGTCGAGCTGGCGGCTTTGTTGATTGAACGTGGGGCTAACTTGGAAGAGGTCAACGATGAAGGATACACACCACTTATGGAGGCAGCCCGAGAAGGCCACGAGGAGATGGTGGCACTGTTACTTGGGCAAGGTAACCGCTGCGGGGCCTTCTGCGGCCTGGAACTCAGCAGGCAGCTGCATGTGTTGGGGAAAAAAGCACTAAGTTACGGTGACTTTTGTTTTCTTTGGTAATAAGACGCCTTGTGCATATGGAAGTGGTTTCTCTGCTGATCCTGCCTTCTCTAACTGGTGT
Source organism: Dicrurus megarhynchus (assembly GCA_013399195.1). Lineage (NCBI taxonomy): Eukaryota > Metazoa > Chordata > Aves > Passeriformes > Dicruridae > Dicrurus > Dicrurus megarhynchus. Next base: position 147,261 of record VXAD01004422.1, on the reverse strand, counting down.
TTTGTGTTGTTTGAAGGAGCAAACATCAATGCTCAGACAGAGGAGACGCAAGAAACTGCATTAACTCTGGCTTGCTGCGGAGGGTTTTTGGAGGTGGCCGATTTTCTCATTAAAGCGGGAGCTGACATAGAACTCGGCTGTTCCACACCTTTGATGGAGGCTGCTCAAGAGGGGCATTTGGAGCTGGTTAAATATTTATTAGCTGCAGGTATGGAGTCATTTGGTTAACACTTTTGTACAGGCTTAATCTAAGAGAAAAATACTTCTTGCGATATTCATTACATTTTCTTGAGCAGCTTCTTGAAGTTGAATGTGAAGGTCTTTGGAGCCCTAAGGAATTTACTGGTTGGACTCTTAATTTAGCTTTTGAAGATTGAGTTGATGTAAACTTGCTTGGAACTAACTTGTAGTTTTTATTCCTCTGGAGTATGATCAGGTTATCAGTTTATTAGATGCTGGGTTGGAAGGGGGAAGTTTAATTTGCTGTTTGATCCTGTAAAGATTGTGGAGGCTTGCATATTTTCTGTAATGCCCATAATAAAGCTTACAAGGTTTTGTCACTGCTGTTTCAGGGGCTAATGTGCACGCAACAACAGCAACAGGTGACACAGCCCTGACATACGCCTGCGAAAACGGCCACACCGATGTAGCAGATGTCTTACTTCAGGCAGGTGCAGATCTGGTAAGTCATTTACCTTCTTAGAAAAATCTAAGTAGGAAATAAAATCATCAACATCTCATATCCTTTTTGTTTGTTTCTGTGTTCATTGCTGAAAACTTACACGTTCTTTAATGTATTTTAGGCTGTTAAATCACCCTAAAGTGCTGAGGTCAGTTACAGTCCTCTGGTGATTGATATCTAAAGCATTTCCAAGCCATTCAAGATTGCCTGGACAGGAAAATAGGGGATTTCGTTCTTTTGTCATGGTATTCAGCTTCAAATTGTTGAGCTGATTCTGGGTTAGGCCTTGTACTTGCAAATCTGTTCTTTTCCTTATGCATCAGATAGTTGACAGTGTGTTTGGTGTACTCTGATGGAATTAAGACGATGGAGGTAAACTGATTTTGACTTTTCAGTGGGCTTGTACACCAGTGTGTTCTCAAAAAGTGAAGTTAAGCGTGTCAGAAGATGTCGTGTTTAACTAAAATCCCCACCGTGTGCCTGAGTGCTTCTTGTCCAGGAGTCACACTTGTGCAGAGACAGGTGGTGCATGGTTCATCTGCCTTCAAGATACCCTCAGTTCAAATGTTAGCTAAATATTTATGACTAAGTGTGTGAAACACTAAAGAAGGATGTTCCATGTCTAGTACCTTTCCATTCAAAAACCCAGAAGGCTGGCTTGCCTCCTTTCACATGCTGCTTTGTATGTTGAAGCCTTTCTTTGTCTGCTCTAGGAGCATGAATCGGAAGGTGGAAGAACCCCTCTCATGAAAGCTGCCAGGGCAGGTCATGTTTGCACTGTTCAATTCTTGATTAGCAAAGGTAAGAGTATGGAAAGGTTTGGGTTTTCCTGACATTAGAAACACTTCAAGTTAAGAACGTGTCAGAACTAGTGAAACTTCCTTGGATTTGTTTTAAATATCCTAACTCAAGTAGGCAATTGATTCTCCAACTAGGCAACTAATGGTTATACCTGTGCTTTCTGCTGAGATTAGTGGAACTGCAACTAGTTGTAAAAACAGTGTATTTCAGTCTTTGATTCCTAGTAAAAGCAGCAGTAATTGGGATCACTGGGGTCTTCGTGCCCCTGGTGCAGCCTTGGAGCACTGTCTTTGGGAGGTGAACTACAAGTGAATGTTGATTTCCAGGTTTTCACTATAGCATGCTTGATGTTTTGATACAAACCTGAAATTTCCATTTTCTCTCTCTTGGGCTGATTCTCATGAATTTTTCTTGTCCCTGCCTTGCACGGAGTAGGACATCCAGCAGGATGAAATTTTCCCTGTGTAGATTGCAGAGTAGTTAATTCTCTTACTTCTGATAGAGGTGAACCCATTGAAGTGTGTTTCAGCTGATGTTTCCCCTTCTGTTTTTGCAGGAGCAAATGTGAACAGGACCACAGCGAACAACGATCACACGGTGTTGTCGCTGGCCTGTGCCGGAGGTCACTTGGCAGTGGTGGAGTTACTGCTCGCTCATGGTGCTGATCCCACACACAGACTCAAGGTTTGTCCCTCAGCTGCCTCATTTTCCTCTAAAACTGAGGATACCCGTCTGAATTTTCCCCTTTTGTATTCTCTGCAACTCATCCAACCTGTCACGATTTAAATGGAAATTTCCACAAGCAGATGTTCTGCTCATGTACGTATTGTTGGAGTTAGTGCAGGTCTCTTGATCATCATCAATATAAGGGCTGCCCTCCAGTTGTAAAGTCCTGATTGTGGAAGAGGGAAAAAGTTTAAGTACTTTTTTTTTTTTTTTTTTTGAAAATATTTCATCAAGTCTTTAAGTTTTGATGTGAACTTGTGGAGATTGAGTATTTACTAGACCAGAAAGCAGTCATCGTAGGTACTGTGTTGTATCTCCCAAAATGCTGCAGTGTTGCTTTGATGATGTCAGTGCTGTTCTGATGATGCTCTTTTCTAACTCTGTGATCTTTCCCTCTTCAGGATGGATCAACTATGCTAATTGAGGCAGCCAAAGGCGGTCACACCAGCGTGGTTTGTTACCTTCTAGATTACCCAAACAACTTGCTTTCTGCTCCTCCACCCGATGCCACTCAGCTGACCCCACCATCCCATGATCTAAACAGGGTAAGATTTCAGGGCTGATGATCTGCGGGGCTTTTTTCTTACTTGGGAGTTTAAAGGTGAGAGAAGAGTCAGTCGTGTCATGTCGTGTCATAAGCTGTAGATGAGCACACTGAAAATTACTTTGAGCTGTAATGGAAATGGGGAAGACTTTTGAACATTGTGATGTAGTGCTTTCATCATTCTTACTGTTCTTTAAATATTATTGGAAAAAAACATTGAGGGGGGGAAAAAAAGAGCAAGTGCAAAGATCTGCTTGAAGGAGACTCTTCAGAATTGAATTTCTAGCCCATTGTGGCTTGTATTTGCTGTACTACAGTATAACACTGTACCATGCCAAGTATAGTTTGGCAAGTAATTTTTTAGCTTAAAATCGCAAAGTGCGTGGAGATCACCTGGTCTCCAGGTGTGAATTACTGAACTCAGCATATTAAAAACATTATTAGATGTTCTTTGTCACCGTTCAAGTCTACTTCTCTAACAGATTTTGTTTACCTTCTCTTGAATTATAACTAGCACAGAGTATGAGAAAAGTAATCTGTTAGTATCCAACGTTTTAGGCTCCTCGAGTACCAGTGCAGGCGCTGCCCATGGTCGTCCCACCCCAGGAGCCTGACAAACCCCCTGCTAATGTCGCCACAACCCTTCCCATCAGAAATAAAGGTCAGTCGTAGTTCTGGAGCTTATTTTCTAAATGTCCTTCCTAGGTAGAACATAGAGGCTTGCACTTGTAGCAGGGTAGTTCCTATGAAGAGTGTTTATGGATTCAGTCAAGGAAACTGCAGTTTTGATTTTTTTTTTTTTTTTTAAGGGTTTGCTTATCCACCAAGTATCAGTCATCTAACCCTGTAATCATAAAACGTCAAGAAATCTGCCTAAGTAAATATGTTAAAATCTCTAGTCTGACACACTGAACTAATGCAAATGTCACCCAGAAGTCTATAGAAATTGGATAATGGAAGTTGCAAAACCCATGTTAATCTCCATATCACAGTTGATTTGATAACTTGTGTTTCCTTAGGGTAGTAGTCTGGGAGTGGGTTTGACTAATTGGATTGAAGGCGGAATTTCTTGTGAATAAAATCTTTAGTTTGATGTGGCTCAGGTCCTCCTAGGACTAAATTTGCATCTATTTTGCTCTCGCCATTTTGACAGTGCTTTCTGTACTTAAGAATTCTCTTCAAAAACCAATTTTTATCGAGCATCAGCAGTAGGAAATACAGGCGTGCATGTCCTAAAATTAATCCTGTGTGTACACTTGTATTGTTCTGGAGATACAGCGAGGATGGCTGGAAGAAACTGGGCACCTCCACTGCCTCAGATCCTGAGTTTTGATTTGCCTATCGCCCTTCAAAATTAACCGATTGTTGCTTCTCCACCTGGTATGGCAGAGCATGTCAGCTGTGTTACTGGGGACTTCTGCATAAAAGACCAGTTGGATTAGTCCATCGCTTGTTCTCACAGGAAGGCTGAAATATTTGCCTTGCCTGGGCAGAGAGCTGAGTTTTGAAACAGGCAAAATCATGTCTACTATGGATAAAACGTAGTGGCTAAAGACACCCTGTTAGATCCTGCTAAATCTAAATGACTATCCTGGGTTCTGGCACTGTTTGTCACCTGAGCAAAGCTGGATACCTGGAGCGAAAGGATGCCTAGTTCTAGAAAGTGTAGCACTTCTTAAAATGTACCAAGTCGGTTGCAAAACCGGTGGCCTAGTCCCAGTCCTTGAGATGTTTTTGTATCCCTTGGGCTGCACTTTCAGGACTGTCAGCATATGTTTATGTCCCAACACCATACCAGATGCAAAACACCAAGTAAAGAGACCAGCATATCCTTGCTTTTTGTTCCCAGTTTTCTTGTAGCAGCACTCGGTAACAGCGGCTCGAGACAATAGCTTCCTTTGGCAAAAGCATAACGCTTGCTGGAGTAGACCTGTCACCGTAGCACAGGGATATGTGGGATGCATGTGCAGTAGTGTGTCCTGTTAAATTGCAATCCGACTGCTGGGTACAAATTGGCAGGTGTTCTTGGAGGGCCTTCGGGACACGCTGACCTTCTGTGGGTGCTGTGCCCTGGTGCATAGCCGGCCACGCAGCGGCCCAGCGGTAGCTCTGTAATGAGGATGCCATTCGTATGCACTTCCATTGGTTCTGAGGGGGTTTCTTTTTCACACAGCTGCTTCTAAACAAAAGTCCAGCAGTCATTTGCCAACAAACAACCAGGATGTACAGGGTTACATCACCAATCAGTCTCCAGAGAGCATTGTAGAAGAGGCTCAGGGCAAGTTGACAGAGCTGGAGCAGAGGATAAAAGAAGCCATAGAGAAGAACGCTCAGCTGCAGTCCCTGGAATTGGCACACGCTGACCAGCTCACCAAAGAGAAGATTGAGGAGCTGAACAAAACGAGAGAGGAACAAATTCAGAAGAAACAAAAGATTTTGGAGGAACTGCAGAAAGTGGAGCGAGAGTTACAGCTGAAAACTCAGCAGCAGCTAAAAAAGCAATATCTAGAGGTAAAAGCGCAAAGAATTCAGCTCCAGCAGCAGCAGCAGCAACAGTCTTGCCAGCATCTGGGACTACTGACTCCCGTTGGGGTAGGAGAACAACTCTCAGAGGGAGACTATGCACGATTGCAGCAAGTGGACCCCATCTTGCTTAAAGATGACCCTCAGCAAGCTGCTGCGCAGACGGGTTTTGCACCAATTCAGCCTCTGGCCATGCCACAAGCTTTGCCTCTGGCAGCAGGTTCCTTACCTCCAGGGTCCATCGCAAATCTTACAGAACTGCAAGGTGTTATAGTTGGACAGCCAGTGCTGGGCCAAGCACAACTAGCAGGGCTGGGGCAAGGAATACTGACAGAAACACAGCAAGGGTTAATGGTAGCCAGCCCTGCTCAGACGCTCAATGACACGCTGGATGACATCATGGCAGGTGGGTTTACATTGTTATGAGCAGGTATAATATTTGCTTGACCAGTTGAGGGTATGTCCACTTCTTTTTATGTGTGTGTGTGTTTGTGTATTCCCATGAGCTCTATAGCAAGTACCACTCGACCTCTGATCCCTGTCTTGAAGAGCTGGGAAAACTAGCTTTAACTTTTCAATTCGCAGCGTGAGCTAACTGGTGCCTGTTGGTCAGGTTGGTATGGTGGAGTGGCATTTTTAACTCTTCATAGTTTGGGGAGGGATGTGTTAGAGTTCATGCGTTAGTTGTATTTTGGCCTGATTGTAGCTCAGGAGTAGCACCATGATGGTACTGGGTAGTACTTCGGACTAGCTGAGAGCTGACTGCAGTAGGCTGAGCAACTGCAGCACCACAACGAGCCTGTAATGTGTGAAGGACCTGTGGGTTTATCTTCAGAGTAAGAGCTGCTCTGGTTGGCCTTCTGTAGTCTACTTATTGGAAGCTTTTACTTCTGCTTGGAAAAAAAAAAGGTGATAATCCTATGACTTTTTGGAACATCTACTCATAAAAATGGCTGCCAACAAAAAACATGTTTAGCCTTACCAAATTCTTGTCATCACTTCAGAGATTGCTTTACCCAGTGACATGAATGCTCTAAGGCCTTAAGCAGTGAAATAAAAGAATGAAGCAGGTTTTAAACGTGAGTGGTCACTGTCATTTTAGTTTACACCTCGCTCAGTTGTGCTTCATCCCCTTTCCATGCTAAAGCAGTCATTGAAATACTCCTTAGCTGAACACAGATGAACTGGTAGGACATAGTCTTAAAAAAATGTCACTTGATGAAAAAGTACCACGCTTGGTTAAGCTGATGCAGTCATTTTTACAAGTGCTGTCTGTCTGAACGAGTCTGCTTTGCAAAGCATGTTAGGATGAGGGATGTGTGCCAGAGGGAAAGCAGGTCTCCAGGAAGGTGTTAGCCTGGAGCTGGTCCTGCGTGTACTCCAAGAGTTGGAGTGCACTAGTGGTACAGAGTCAGTGGAAGGTATGGTAAATGATTAAAACTACCAGGTGGTGATTTTTTAAAGTACTTGGAACACCACTTTTGAAATGAGACACCTGATGAGTGACCTGGTGTCCAGGCAAAGCTTAATTAAAGATGACAGAAGCTTTTCTGGAAATCTCGTGTTAGAATTGAAGCATGGACCTAAAGATTGGAAGTGGATAAAAAACAAATGTATGCACGGAAAAATAGATAAAATTACATATATTGTGCACTGACAGTAAACATTTCTCTCATGTGGAACTGCTGGGATACAGGACAACATGAATTTAAAAGCTAGGATAATTGCAGTTCTTGGTAACTTACAAAGAACCTGTGCAATGCACTTGAGTTGTGTTTAAATATAAGTTAAACCTGGAGTTAGGATGTTTGGGACGTGTTTAACTGCACATCATCTATTGAGAAGGTGCGATTTCAGGTCACCTGCTGCGTACCCAAATGCCTGTGTGTGCCTTTTTGGGGAGTCAGGTATTTCCAGTGTGAATTTAAGTGAATACTTTGGTACTGCTCAGCCCCACGTGTTAGTACATGCATGCACACATGCAGTTGGGAAGGAAGTCTGAATTCATCTTCTGTCAAGTGGCTGATTTTAGGGTGTTTTTTTAAGCAAGATCAGACACAGACTTGAGTATAGAACTTCAGTGTCAGCCGGAGTCCACACATCACAGTTTCATGTGGAGCTGAAATGGCCTCAGTGTAACACAGAACATTTAAGTAGCAGCTAAGTATTTGATCAGTAACTCCGTGTGATGCCTTAAGAGAAGCTTTTAGAGTATTCTTATGGATTTAAATTCTTGTTTCTGAGATGCCTTGAGTTTAGTTCCATTGCAGAGCTGTGTTTACAGCACCAGTTACAGAAACAAAGCTTCACCTTGACTGTGCAGACTTGATTTAATGTGCATCTCTGTGCTTAATTAGTTAAAAACAATGAGTAAGTAGTAAATAATCCTTCATTTTTTACCTTTGGGCTCCTTTATGATCCTGCTGGAATTGGGGACAAGCGAAAGGCTTGCTCTTGAGCTTCAGATGTTGGGCAAGTTTTTTGCTTGCTGTGAGGCTCATAAAAAGAAATATTTTTTAGCGTTAGTTATGTAAGTCTTGTATGAAAACATCACATCTGTTAAGTGGTGTGGTAAAGATCTAAAGAGAAAAAAACCACCTTGTTTGTAATAGCGAGCTTTTTATAAAGTAGAAACTATTCCAAGGATTATGTCCAGTTACAGAGCTTCACAAAGAACTTTGAGAATCTTGAAGCACTTGATAAAATGCATTCCTGGAAGCTACCTTGTGGGATGAATTGGTTTGAAATGCAGCTGTCTAAATTAATACGTGAGAAGGAGTCTGCCTTGGCTGTAAACTTGATGCTGAAAAAAATAACAGTGGAGTACCAGCATCCCAGGAAAATCAGGTTGTGTCCCACTTGGGACTTGAGCAGGAGCCAGTTTTATGTGGGGCTGACCTGCCTTAGGCCACTTTGCACACTTTTAATTAATAACCACCAGGACTACAGGTGTGGAATGGTTTTCAGGCTTCATCCATGGAGCCCTTCTTGAACAGCAGCAACCCCGTGTTTGTGTTGGAATTCAGAACATAACTTGGACTGTTCCAGTCCGAGGCATGTTCTGCATCTCAACTGCTCTGTAGTGGTTCTAATCCCATGTGGCAGGAACACAGTTTGTAATAACTGAGGATACTACAGAGAAGTTTGGCACAGAGAAGGAACTGATGTAGAACAAGCCTGTAGAGTTGGCTTGAAAGCAGTTGGAAAAAGCTGAGATGTCTCATACATTTCTTGTGAAGTATTTTTTTTATTCCATCCCTCATCTTGGCTTATTGGTGTGTAATGTGGAACAGTTTTTAGCTGTCTACTGTTGACATTACAGGAGACAAGGAATCAGTGCATAAGGACAGTGCTGTGCCCACAGTCAGACAGTACTTGTGAGACACGTGATGTCCACAGGAAGGGAAGTGGGATTACAAGGGTGAGAGCCGAGGGCATGTCGCGCTGGTGAGGCCAGTGGGCGTGGGGAGGAGGTAGTGGCTCTCAGGGTGTCCTCTCTTCATTTAGCTAAGAGAGGGTTGAGGTATGGCCAGAAGGAACTCAAGAGTGGCGCTGTTCCAAATATCAGTAAGCACCAAACTGATTGTGTGATACCCCAGCAAATGTCTGAGACTGAGGCTGGAGTAGTCAGACGGTGCTTGGTGACGTCTTCCAACCAAGAAGCTTGATCTCATTTCCTAACGTAATTACGGTGCAGGCGGTCATGTGCCAAGTCATGTATGCACTAAAATATTCCAACAGTGAACTAACTTTGGAGACTTGGTTATCCCAAGCATGAAATAATGATGTTTCCATGGTGAAGTACAGACTTTAGTTGACTTTGCCACTAGTCCATTAGAGTAGGACACAGAGCAAAGTGCAAAGATAAATATTCGATTGTCAGTGTGTTTAGCCTGGAGAATCAAGCTAGTTGGTTACTCTTCTCAGTACTCAAGACTGCTGTGAAAACCTCTTGGGTTATTGAAAACTTTGAATATTTTAGTTTGGGTGCCGTAAAAATTCTGTTCATCACCCTTGGCATGTTCATTAGAAATTTGAACTCCACACAGGTGATGTTGAAATAAATATAATCAAAGTGATTACCCATAAAAATGAGTATTGTGTCCTAGTGAATTGTGTTGTAGGGATATGAACTAAATTTGCGAATTATTGCTGAAGCACACGTCTTTCNGGGGAGTTTTTTTGTTTGGTTTTTCCTCCCCTCACTGCAAATATAAAAAGAAGACTTGACCTGAATTGAGACCTTCTTAACTAACTTGATTTTTTTTTTAGTCTGAGAATTTACTATAATACAGAAGATGCTTCCCAGTCCCCTTTTTGGGACTTGAGCAGGAATTCTTAGAAACTGTTTAAAACACATGCTATTTTTGACTTGATGTCAAAATATTTTGGCATGTCTTCAGTATGTTTATTTTAAGCCATACCTTGTGTGATTTGTGAGATAAGTTTTCAAAAGGCACTCAGAGATACAGATCAAGGGAGTTTGAGTTCTGAATTCTGACTTACTCTTAAATATAAGGCTAATGATGCTTTCTGTATTAGAAGCTGGGGGTTCTTTGCTTCTGCCGGTGCCATTTCTTAGGTTCTTTGCTGGGATTTTGTGTAGGAAATCGGGAAATTAAATTAGTAATGGGTGTAAAACACAGCTGCCTTGCAATGGTGGGAGCACACAACTGGGCCTGTTAGGATACAGGTTTTGTGGCATCAGTTGGAAAACTGTTTCGTTTTGCAGTTTTAAGTGCTTTTGTCAACTGGACAGGAGAAGTGTGTGGGGCTTCACTTTCTCCTTTGCTGTCACACCTGAGAAGCAGCTGGAGAAACACTGTAGAAGTGACAGGGAAAAAAACATCGAGTTCTTCTGAGGCAAAGTAGGAAAATGGGTGTTTTCCCCAAAGGCTGCTTTAGACTCAAGTTTGCTCTGTATTTCTAAACATCGCATGTATAGAATGAATTTCAGGGAGCGTGGCAGTCAGCGCTATCTGTGTCATGTCCATACACTGTCATCACTGTAAGTGGTGTTACCTTTGCTTACCTAACACCTTGACCAAGCTCTCTGCAAACTGGCTGTTACAAAGCTTCCACTTCTCTGGTTTCAGCAAATTCTGCCATGTCAGCATCCTGCCCTGTTGCTTTTTTGTTATGTTTATGGGGGGTGGTGGTGAGGGCTGGACAGACTTCTACATGAAAACATTTAAACTTTAAGAAAAAATTGTGTAGATACCCGTTGGTTGGACTTGTTCTGCAGCCCTGCTTCCAAAGGTACGGAACTCCAGGTCCAAATAATGGCTGATTTGTTGTAGGAAAGATCTTCGAGTTTAAAAAAAAAAAATCATCTTGTGGTGGGCTTCTAGAAAACATGGCAGTCTGATACTTAACTCTTTCTTTGATTGAATACAGTAAACCTTTTTCATAATTCAAATTCTAAGAGTTAAAGGTTCAAAGATTGGGCTAAATGTGTGGAATCTATATATTTGTGGAAAACAGCAGTTTTTAAGGAGTTCCATCAGTCGATGGGAGTTCATCCCACTGTCCCTTTATTGTCACATTACACTTGGGAAGTGTTTTGCTTTGACTAAGTGTGGTTCTTCTGTCCAACAGCAGTGAGTGGAAGAGCATCTGCAATGTCAAACACTCCTACCCACAGCATTGCAACCTCAGTGTCCCAACCTCAGACGCCGACTCCGAGTCCCATCATTTCTCCTTCAGCCATGCTGCCCATCTACCCTGCTATAGACATCGATGCCCAGGTGAGCCTGCCACTCTCACAGATGCACAAAGCTATTTTTTTTCTGCATCCTGAATAATTCAGTGGTGGCAAATAGCTCTGTTGTATAATGGATCGGGGTCTGGGGACTGGGTTTGCTGCTTTTAGGAAGCCAGAACAACACCCCAGAGAGTCGCAACCCACTTTCCTCTGTGCTCTCGCCGAACAAAAAAAAAGTCTCTGAATGACTAAACACTTGTATTTCTTATTCCTTTGTTGTCAGTGTGATTATGAGAAACAGCAGAGTTGTCTACTGACAGAAATTAAATGTTTTCTGGCCTGATATCCTAAGACAAAAATAAGCTGTAAAGCATTGCACACTGAGTTTTCGGTTGTGCTTCCAACTCGTTGGCCAGAGATCACAGAGGTATGAAAGTCTTGAAACTAATAATTGCTGTGTTTTTTTTAGCAGGAGGAAGTAATTCAAGCTCTCACTTCCACTAAGGGAAAGGCTTTTCTGTAATGAAAATAATTGTTAAAAGGGCAACTTTATGTTGACTTGGAGCTAGCTGGCCATCAGCAAAAAGCATACACATACTAACTGGCATATATCTATGCACAGCTCTGGGCTACACATAGCATGACTAAGGTTTGGGCAGCATGGAGTAGAGGAGAGGCGTGAGATCACTGTGGAGAAAAGGAGAGAAACCTCTGAAAAATCAGCCTTTGCTACTTAGTTGCTTGTGGCACTTGGCTTGGATTCTGCTTGGATGAAGCCTTTGGCTGAACCGGAGTGTTAAGAATTAAAGACAGAATTCTTACCTTCATTATACCATCGAAAGGTCACAGTCAAGCAGTGGTAAAGAAGTTAATCTGGTTAGCAGAGCACAGATGAGAGCTCAGTTCTTGAAGAATCTTCAGCTCTTGTCAGGATTTCTTCTTAAATCTCCCAGCAGAGCTGCCTTGAGAGGTAGAATCCTGTCATGAACTTGCTCACAGAAGGTAGCTGTGGGGGCATCGATAAACATGCCCTTAGCTTATAGAAGCTTTTTGTTTCGGCGTGGGTGTAGTCGTGTTTTGGCTGACGTGCACTATAACAGGGGCTGTACTTGAAAAAGCAAGTACTTATCTTGTGTGTACGTCTGTTTGGTTTAGACTGAGAGTAACCATGACACAGCCTTGACGCTGGCTTGTGCTGGTGGCCATGAAGAACTGGTACAAACCCTGCTGGAGAGAGGAGCTAACATTGAACACAGGGACAAGAAAGGTGGGTATCTCAGCATGGCAGTACAAACCCTGTCTGCTTTGCCAGTGTGTCCCACTAAATAAATCCCCAATAAGTCTAGACTTGATGTGAAACCTTGAGGCTTGTTTTTCTGGTGGTTTAACTCATGTCACTTATGAACGTGGAGTCTTCAAACATTGTTTTCTGTTTCAGGGTTTACTCCGCTCATTTTGGCTGCTACAGCCGGCCATGTGGGTGTTGTGGAAATCTTACTGGATAATGGAGCTGATATTGAAGCCCAGTCCGAGAGAACCAAGGACACTCCCTTGTCTTTGGCTTGTTCAGGAGGGAGGCAAGAGGTGAAGTAAACCTTAAATCTTCAGAAGAAGTGTGTGAATTACATACTGTGTTAGTACCGTACAAGAATCTTCCAGAAAAGATACAGTCACACAGGATGTGTGTTTAAAAAAGATGCAAAGAGCTTCACATTTTCCAATTTAGACATCACAACGTGTCTCACAGATGGCTTTTTCTCTTTTGTAACTGGACTGGTGCTGTGCAGGTGTCCTCATGAGTGTAGTCATTAGTGCCCCATTATGGGACTTTTACCAGCATATTTAGGTGTAGGTATGAAAGTGAATGCCATGAGTGTTCTTGCTGAGAATCAGTATTTAGACACAAATGGGTGCCATATATGAGCCATATCATAGTTTTGGGGGGGAAAAAAAAGGGAAAACACTGGGCTTTGGGCAGCAGAGATGATGCCAGAATACCCTCCTGCCCAAATTTTTGGGTTTGACAGTGTATTTGTTCTGTGATTTCGTGGGAAGACATTCTGATTGAGAACTGTGTAGGTCTAATCTAAACTTTTTTAATGCTTAAAACCTGAAAGTGAAGCAAATTTAACATTGCATTGGAAGTGACACCATGGGTTTTCACCTCAGTGTACACTGTGATTTTAAGTTGCTAGACAGTTCAGTTTCTTGTCACGTCCTCTGCAGGAGAGGACAAAAAGCAGGAGTACTTTGTACACCATATTGAAACTGAATCTCTGGTTTGGCAGGCTTTAAAGACGGCTGAAATAATCATAAAGAGATCTGCTTTTTCTTACTCTGGTGTTCAATTTGGTATGAATGGTTGAAGCATGCTAATCAGCAGTCATGATTGATTTCTTTAAAGGAAGTTTTACAGTGGTTTTGGGAGCACAGTTGTGGCCTCATCCGGTGATGAAGGCAAAGGGTGTAGCGCAGCAACTGATTAAAATGGCTTTCTTACCATTGACATCTTCCAACAGAATATTTAGGCTTGAAAAGCATTTGTCTTGGGTAGATTTGCAAGTCTGGGAGAAAACCAGATGTTATTTGTTGAAACACTGCAGGTGGTGGAGTTGCTGCTAGCTCGAGGGGCAAACAAGGAGCACAGGAACGTGTCTGATTACACGCCTTTGAGCCTCGCCGCCTCAGGTGGCTACGTGAACATTATCAAGATTCTGCTGAATGCTGGGGCAGAAATCAATTCCAGGCAAGTTCTCTTTTCACCCGTTATCTCATGGGCTCACTTGTGAGTTATGTGAAGAAAGTGTGTGTGTTTTCCCTTTGTTTTCCCTGTGTAGTTTACTCTGTGTGTGTGCGTGTATGTCATGCTTTTGCATCCGCTGGGAGGTAGAAAGCAGCTCAGGTATGAGCTGCACAGGTCAAAGGAAAGGGCCAAGCACAGGTTATGCTCCTCATAAGAGATGCCCTTCAATTTGAAGCAATCAAAAAGTAACATGCATGGTGTCTCTAAGTAGAAGTACTTGTCCTAAACAGTGCTGCTGTGGAACACCCCCATCAGTAGATGTTGGTGTGCAGCTGATTTTCCAGTCTTGTGTAAGTCCTGTGCCTTCATTAGTTTATTATAATCACATTTCTGAAATGACCTTTAAAGCAGTTTCGGTTCTTTCTTCCTTCTCTTTCAGAACTGGTAGCAAATTGGGCATTTCTCCCTTGATGCTGGCAGCCATGAATGGGCACACTGCTGCTGTCAAGCTGTTACTGGACATGGGCTCTGATATAAATGCCCAGATTGAGACCAACAGGAATACAGCTCTGACTCTGGCCTGTTTCCAGGGAAGAACTGAGGTTGTCAGCCTGCTGCTTGATAGAAAAGCTAACGTTGAACACAGAGCCAAGGTAAAGAGCAAACAGCTGGAGAGGTGCTTGTCAGTCATCGTGTCTCTGTTGTTACCTGATTTTCTTGCCTTTGTGCAAGTCACCTTCTCTAGTTCAGTTCTCTAGACCAGTTAGCTGAACTGAACCAGATACTGTATAGAAAAAAATGGCTGCATTTAAAGACTAAGATTTTGGTGGTTGCAAAGCTCATCAAAAAATGTGTTTCTTCAAAAAAGTGTTGATCCATCTTCAGGTGCTTACAAGCATAAGGACAGTAATCCCTTATGTTTGTGAGTTATATAAATAGTGGCTCTCAGCTAAGCCCCTCATCCCCCACTAATGGCTTCTTTCTCCTGTGTGCTTGTTCCAGACTGGTCTCACACCCTTAATGGAAGCAGCTTCTGGGGGATATGCGGAAGTGGGCAGGGTCCTGCTGGACAAAGGCGCAGATGTCAACGCTCCCCCAGTACCTTCATCCAGAGATACAGCTTTAACCATTGCAGCAGACAAAGGGCACTACAAGTTCTGTGAGCTCCTCATTAGCAGGTACTGTGTTTGCAAGTGAGCAGCTTAAAGAGAAATATGGCTGTATTTAGACTTCATTTTCCCAATAAACAATAATATTTCCAAATACACACTAAAGGGTTAGGAAATGGGAAAGGTTCTGTGTCTGTTGACTTTTGCTACATAATTTAATTTATCCCAGGTACACAAATGAAGTTCCTTCTGGGGTCAGAGTGCTTCATTTTGCCCAAATGCAGGGTTTTGATGGAATGTGTTTGGTTTCGTAGGGGAGCTCACATCGATGTGCGGAACAAGAAGGGGAATACTCCACTGTGGCTGGCAGCAAATGGAGGGCATCTTGATGTTGTCCAACTGCTGGTCCAGGCTGGAGCTGATGTGGATGCAGCTGATAACAGGAAAATAACTCCTCTCATGGCAGCCTTCCGAAAGGTAGAATGTGAAGTTCAGCTTGGCTCTTAACTAGGATTGTCTTGATCATCCCTACACAGCTGTTAGAAGTAGAACGTACTGACAGAAGCTACATATTTAATAATATGTCAGTTAATTTGAATACTTGTCACTGAATCTTCAGAAACAGATATGTGTGTCACCTGTGTAATTATCTCTGTTCAATTCTAATTGGAAATTGCTTTGCAGGCAGTGTAGTGAGGTTGGTTCTGGTGTGTGTGAGGGGTGAAAATTGCAGAGTTTCTGTCTGATAGAACTGGGAGGAAATAGGATTGGTTCCTTATGCAAGAGAGGATGAGGACTTTGGTCCAAAAAAGTGCAGTTCAGCCTGATTTGAGTCTACAGATGATTTTTGTTAGCAAGGGAGGGTAGTTGAGGTGCTGCAGTACTGGAAAAATTGCGGATGACTGTAGAAGCCTGCAGCTGTTAAGCTGTTAGAGCTGGGCATCTGAAGACTGCTCCAAAAAAGGCAGAAGTTTGTGAAAGTACTTCTGGAGTAAGGGCAACCTGACAAGAGGTAATTATCTGCCTTCTCTGGTGTCAGAAATGTGCTCACTAGTTCAGAAGGTGAGAAAGATCTCAAAAAAGGTGTTGAGAGCTTCATGTGTTGAGGAGTTGAAAATAAATATTTTGCAAGGAGTGCTGGGACTGAAGTGTTTGTCAGCAAAGCAGAGGCAGCTGGTCTGATAGAAAGTGTTGACCTTGAAATTTGGTTTGCAGGGTCATGTGAAAGTGGTGCGTTACCTGGTGAAAGAGGTAAACCAGTTCCCATCTGACTCAGAGTGCATGAGATACATAGCAACCATTACTGATAAGGTAAGATGGGAGGGAGGAAAATACTTGAGAAGGAACAGTGTTGTGTCTCAGCTTCAGAGACAATGTTATGAATTCTCTTTAGCTCACTGGCCACCAGCTTTCAGCCAAAGCATGAGTCCCCATTGGAATTTTTGAGGAAAAACAGCAGGAAATGAGAACATGTGGCACTTTGTACTCGATGTACTTTGTCATTTCAGGAGATGCTGAAGAAGTGCCACCTGTGTATGGAGTCAATTGTTCAAGCCAAAGATAGACAGGCTGCGGAAGCCAACAAAAACGCAAGCATTCTGCTAGAGGAACTGGACTTGGAGAAGGCAAGTGAAAAGAGTTGCATCTGGGAATATTTCTCTCTTAAAATTCTAATTTCAAGTTCCTTCAAGATGAGTAAAAGTAGTAAAAGTAGTTATTGGGGTATAGGAGTGTGTATAATCACCATAATTGGAGTGTCTAGAGCTGAGCATCTTGCTGTTCCAGCAATCTTTGATATTATTCAGAGACATTGAATCAGGAAATGCCAAGAGAACTATTTCCTCTGTACCAAAAGAAGGATTTTCCAGTATTGTACCAAAAGAAGGATTTCTGAATATGATTCTGTCAAAAAAAATGAGTATGGCGTTTTCTAGTCGTACTCATATGGATCTTAGGTCTAAACCCTGTTTTGTGACCAAAATACTAAAAAAAATAGACTAATTTACTAGAAACTATATACTGTAGTAGAAATAAAACAGAAAAGTCCAAGGAAATAGAAAGCATTTGCTTTTTTTTGCATATTTGCAATGCATGGGACATCTTGTAATGCTGTTCCGTGTGCTTGACTTGTAGCTAAGGGAAGAAAGCAGGAGACTGGCTCTGGCTGCCAAAAGAGAGAAAAGAAAGGAGAAAAGGAGGAAGAAAAAAGAAGAACAAAGGCGAAAACTAGAAGAAATAGAAGCAAAAAATAAAGAGAATTTTGAACTTCAAGCTGCTCAGGAGAAAGAAAAGTTAAAAGCTGAAGGTGATTACTGCGTTTATTCCAAGAAAATAATGAAATTCTGCATGAACTGGTATGACTAGTGTAATAGATTTATGGATGTCTGCACAGTCAAGGGTTTTGTGTGTTTTGCGGAGCTTTGTAAAAAAGTTAATTCGAAGTTGTTTGATTGGACAGGTGTGATTTGGAAAGCAAAATACTCAAGTTTCCTCAAACCAGCTAAATTACTCCTGCTTTTTCCTTCTCTTCCGTCAGATGATCCCGAGGTCCCAATGGAGCCACCCAGTGCTACCACCACCACCACCATAGGTATATCTGCAACCTGGACAACATTAGCAGGCTCTCATGGGAAGAGGAATAACACCATCACCACAACAAGCTCCAAGAGGAAAAACAGGAAAAACAAAGTAACCCCTGATAATGTTCAGATTATATTCGATGATCAGCTTCCGATTTCCTACAGCCAACCAGAGAAGGTGAATGGGGAATCCAAGAGCAGCAGCACTAGTGAGAGTGGTGACAGTGACAATATGAGGATCTCCAGCTGTAGCGATGAGAGCAGCAATAGCAACAGCAGCCACAAAAGTGACAATCATTCTTCCACAGCTGTCACTAACACACAGAGCAACAAAAAGCAACCCTCGGTGCTCGTCACTTGTCCAAAGGATGAGAGGAAAGCAGTCCCTGGCAAGTCATCCATCAAGTAAGTTCCTGTGACCCTGTATGCAAAGTGCAAGTCATCCTTTTTTTTCCCCCCCACATAATGACAGCATTTAATTCCTTTTGCAGGTTGTCTGAAGTTATTAATGAAGTGACGAATAATTCCTTGTCTACTTGCACAAAATCCGCTCCTTCTCCCCTTTCTTCTCCAAATGGCAAGCTAACCATTGCTAGTCCTAAACGTGGTCAGAAAAGGGAAGAAGGTTGGAAGGAAGTTGTGAGAAGGTAAGCAAAATATTCCCCTAATTCCCTTTGATGCTGTCCTTTGTGTAGCCTTCCCTGGAGTTACGGAATGACCTCCTTAGTGGGTTTGAAATCTCACAAAGTTGCTGTTGCATAGGTTGAATCAGAAAACACAGTATTCTTTTGACCAACCTGCCCACAGCTTCTTGCCATGGAAGTGTTTCCCACCTAATTTTGTTTCTTTTTACATAGATCCAAGAAGGTTTCTGTTCCATCAACTGTGATTTCCAGAGTTATTGGTAGAGGAGGATGTAACATCAACGCGATCCGGGAGTGCACAGGAGCGCACATAGACATTGACAAACAGAAGGATAAAACTGGAGACCGAATAATCACAATAAGGTGAGCGGGATCCTCCACTGGCTCCCGCCTGTGGGTATTTTCTCCTTGTAGAACATTTGTCTGTATAGGAAGATTAAAGGCTTCATCTGGTTGTTCCTTGGAAGATCACTTGAAAGCAGGGGAGATGAATGGGGTGGGGAAACAGAGTACAACCACTAGCAGGTACAAAAGACAGCTTGTGAGATCAGCTGAAGCATAAACGTTGGGATTCTGTGTTTGGGCTCGTTTAGACTTGGTGAAATATGAAGGAATATTTAGGGAAGCAAATATTTTATCCATTTGAGTTTTTTGGGATTTGGAATTTTCAACTTGAACTGCTTGAGTAATTGTCTGCAGCAGGACCGTGCCAAGCTCAGTTTTTGGATAGAGCGTTATTTTCCTGTTTGTGTTAGTGTGACGGAAGATAGGCCAGATCGTGTGTGGGAGGTCCTTGGCTATAACGTGTGTAAAGGCTTTAGACGCACTTTCCCTGTCCTTCCTTTTTGTAGGGGTGGCACAGAATCGACCAGACAGGCCACACAGTTGATCAATGCTCTGATTAAGGATCCAGATAAGGAAATCGATGAACTAATTCCAAAGAACCGCTTGAAAAGTTCGACTGTAAATTCCAAAATAGGGTCCTCGACACCTGCCACCACTACAGCTGCTAACAGTTCTCTTGTGGGCATCAAAGTGACCACCGTAGCTGCTTCGTCGACGTCTCAGACCGCCTCTGCGCTCACCGTGCCTGCAATCTCCTCAGCATCCACTCACAAAAGCATTAAGAACCCCGTGAACAACGTGCGGCCTGGTTTCCAAGTTTCTCTTCCGCTGGCATATCCTCCTCCGCAGTTTGCACACGCGCTCCTCGCCGCTCAGACTTTCCAGCAGATCCGTCCGCCTCGGCTGCCCATGACGCACTTCGGAGGTACCTTCCCACCAGCTCAGTCCACGTGGGGTCCGTTTCCCGTCAGGCCGCTGAGCCCTGCGAGAGCTACGAACTCGCCGAAACCTCACATGGTGCCTCGCCATAACAGCCAGAACAGCAGCGGTTCTCAGGTGAATTCAGCAAGTTCTTTGACGACGAGTCCCACGGCGACGACAACTTCAGTGGCTTCTACTGTGCCTGGATCTTCGGCGAGCGGCAGCCCGAGCTCCCCTTCGGTCAGGAGGCAGCTGTTTGTCACAGTGGTGAAGACGTCCAACGCCACCACCACCACCGTGACGACCACGGCAAGCAACACGAGCACAGCGCCCACGAACGCCACGTATCCAACTCCTACTGCCAAAGAACACTACCCTGCATCTTCCCCCTCATCTCCCTCTCCTCCTGCGCAGCCGGCGGGCGTCTCCAGGAGCAGTCCTTCCGACTGCGCGGCGGCCTCTCCCAATAAAGGTGCGCCTCCGTCTGAGCCGGAAGCGGGGAGCCCGCCCGCCGTGGATGCGGGCGGCTCGACCAGCAGCAGGCAGCCCAATCCTGGGACCAGCAGCTCCTCTGTGCATCCCGCTCATCAGCAACCCCCAGGAGCTCCTCTGCCAGAGGCCAGGCCCCCTCTCCAGCAACCTCAGGTTCCTGCACCAGATCCTCGCATGGTTGTGCCTCCAAATTTAGCGGCAACGAGCTCATCTGCTCCCGTGGTAGGTGCGAGCAATGCTCCAGTGACCTACCCCGTGTCCCAGGCGTCAATGGGGTCCGCTCAGCCCGCAGCCAAGATGGAAACCCCAGCCATCAGACCGCCTGTCCATGGGACCGGCAGCGTCCACAAGAATCCAGCTCCTGTGCAAAACTCCTCCGTCGCAGTCCTCAACGTTAACCACATCAAAAGGCCCCACAGCGTTCCTTCTTCAGTGCAGCTTCCTTCTACCTTAAGTACACAAAGTGCTTCTCAGAATTCGGCCCACCCGGCGAACAAGCCCATGGGGAACAACTTCAGTGCTACTCTGCCTTTTGGGCCCTTTAGTACGTTGTTTGAGAACAGCCCCACGTCTGCTCATGCCTTCTGGGGTGGGTCCGTCGTTTCCTCTCAGACAACACCGGAATCCATGCTATCAGCAAAGTCCTCATTTTTGCCAAATTCAGATCCGTTACATCAGTCTGACACTTCCAAAGCCCCAGGTTTTAGGCCACCGTTACAGAGGCCAGCTCCAAGTCCCTCAGGTGAGTCTCTGGCTTGTGTCCATACCATAATAATACAGTTCTTTCTCGTGTTTCTTAAGCCAAGTTGAGTTCATTTTAAGTGCCCTGTCAAATCAAGTAACAGTTTGGCAGCTGATGGGCTTGATAAAATAGGATTTTTGCCATTCCAGTCTGTTCTCCTGTAATAGCTGAGATAATTAAAACACTCTTATTTCCACCTCCCTTCCCTACCAGCTAGTGACTGTTCTAGTTTGTGATACCTTGTCCTGAGGCTGCAGAAAAATATGCAGCATCTTCCAAGGGTTAGGATGGTAAAAAAAGTGGTGTTTTGATGTGAACTCGTAACTTACAAGAGGTGTATTGTCTTAATTACTAAATTTGATCCAGAAAATGTAATTTCCTTGACGGCCTGAAATTTTTAGTGAGATGTTGAGCTTTCTGCCCAAAACAGAGGCTAAGGGGTTGTCACAGAACCTGTTCTGTAGCTTCCAGAAAGTGCACTTGCAGAAGGATGGTTTGGACCATCTCTGCCTGTTTTTGTAGGACCACCGAGGTGTTACTGGATTGAGAGATATGACAGCACTTTTTTTCCTGTTCTGTGAATATGATGGTGTTGAATTTTTTCATCTTGAGATACTTAACCAGTCAGCATTTTGACTACGGCGCTGTATGCCCCTAATAAGTCTTAGATCCCTAAGATTTTATTTTTCCCTTTCTTCCTTGAAGGGAGCAGTAATTCTTGTATTTTGACTATCTTGGCTATTTGGTGACATTTGGTGTTAATGAAATAAGAACCATTCTTGATTTATGTATACAGCACAACTGCCACAAACTGAACAGACTTGCCGAGTGTGAAGCTTAATACTCCAGTTTCCTTTGGAAAATGGCAACACACGTCCCCGAAGATGGATTGGATAAAAGTTTTCTTTTTTCCTTTTTATTTCCATGATACGGACGACCTCTTGGTGGAGATGTTGGAGTTCTGGGAGTCACTTGTGCCCGTTTTCTCTCGTAGGTATTGTCAGTATGGATTCTCCCTATGCTTCTGTAACACCTTCTTCTACACACCTGGGGACCTTTGCCTCGAACCTGTCGGGAGGGCAGATCTACGCGCCCGGGACACCTCTGGGTGGAGCGCCTGCAGCTGCTAATTTTAACAGACAGCATTTTTCCCCTCTTAGTTTATTGCCTCCATGTTCATCAGCATCAAATGGTGAGTTCTGGTCAGCAGGAAGCTGCCGAGAAGCTGCTGTATAAATAAAGTCGTCTCGCAGAACTGCGTAAGGAATTCCGGGAGAAAATCCTTCTGGTACCTTCCTCCGCCTTTGGCCCCTGCAGTTTGGAGTTTTTTGGACGGAAAATAAATAAGCTGTTGAGTGCTGGCTTATTTAGGGAACGTGTTAGTCTGTTTCATTGGCAAAAATAATGACAAAAAAACCCTGCAGGGAACAAAGCAGGACTTAATAAAAAAAAAGAATTAAAAACAAACCCAACAAAACCATGGTTTTATGTGGGCTTATTTCAGCTCTGGTTTAGGATATAATCCTCAAATCCTCTGTTGCTGATAGACAGTGATGCTCAGTTAAGGTTTTGTGGTGTGTGTCCAGTGGCTGAGCTGCCAGGGCATGATGAGCATTTTATATAAGGGACTAAATCAATGGTGAGTATCTCTGTGATCTGGAAATAAAATTATCCTGAGGTGGATGAATCTGGCATTAACCAGCTCCCCGTTGTCAGTTGTTGGACACGGAAGGATAGGTTTGTGGGATCTGGCTGCCATCACTAAGTGCTCCTGTTGCTCTCCTTGCAGAATCTCCTGCTCAGTCCGTGTCTTCTGGAGTACGAGCACCTTCTCCCACCCCTTCAGCGGTGTCCTTGGGATCAGAAAAACCCAGTAACGTTTCTCAGGACAGAAAAGTTCCTGTTCCTATTGGGACTGAACGGTCTGCACGTATTAGACAAACTGGAACGTCTACTCCTTCTGTAATTGGGAGCAACTTGGCTGCCCCAGTGGGACACAGTGGGATCTGGTCCTTCGAAGGTATAGGTGGCAGTCAAGGTATGTGTTGTTCACAGATGCACTTGAATTGATCACACCATTGTGTTTGCCAAACTTGTCTTCAGCACGGGAGGATGCAGAAGTGAGTGCCTGAAAATACAGAAATGTTCTTTTCCCAAGGATTTGGAGCAGGGACTTCTCTTTGCCTTCCTGTCCACTTCCTTGTTTTAACAAGGTTTCTGAAACCCTCAGGGGTTTCTGAAATGTCCTGCCTGTGAAGATTTGGTACTCCAAGTAAGAACAGGAAAAATAAAAACAGGGTTTACAGGGATGAACACAGTGAGGACCATTTGATATAAGAAGAGGGAAACTAAGGTGTCACAAGATAACTGTCTGGGGTTTTTTGTTGATAAAGAGACTGACTGTACAGTAGGAGTTAATATTTAATTTGTAGCTAAAGTAGAACTTTTTGCGCTGAGGATGGTGTTTTTATAAAGTGGTAATAATCCACATTTGGGTTTCCTTTGTTCTTTCCAGCCATTTGCTTTCTAGTAGCACAAGGCTCTCGGCTATCCTGGAGTCACACAGAATTTAGTATTTCAGAATTTATTAAGAATTTCAGTTAGCAATGTTACATCTTCTCTCACCAAACTTGTCAGGAGTCTTGGATGCGAGTTTTGGGAGAGTGATGAACTTTTTTCATATTGATTGAGTTTTTTGTGGGGAGTTGATTTTTAATTTCTTTAGGTTTTTTTGCTTGGGGTGGGGGGGGGGGTGTGAATCTTGAGACTCTCTCTGGAAGTCCTGTCAGCCTCCTGCACAAAATGGGGTTTGCCGTGAGTTCTGCCTGTGTTGCTCAGGGCTTTATCCAATCTGCTCTGGAAAACCTGCAAGGATGGGAACTGCTCCACCTCTCAGAGCAATCTGTTCCGCCCCTTGACTGAGTCCAGACAGCTCAAGGTTTTAATTTATTGACTGTGCTGGGGTTCTTCCCCGAATACAGCCCCTTTTTTCACTTCACTAGTGGTCTTTTCCCAGATAAAGCTTCAGAAATTTAATGTTTATTTGCACTGTGTGGCTGGAAAAGTTGTCCTTTGTGCCTGTCTTGGCTTTTGGAGATGCTGCTTTCTTTCTGCTTTGATCAATTACTTCAACATTTTGATTTTCAGTTCACAATGGGATTGGCTCTTCCCTACTTGAGTGTTAGGGTGCCTCCGAAATGTTTCTGTACCCCTTCTCCAAACACAATTTTCTTACGTTTTGTTCTGAAAATTTGATTTTTGGATGTCTGGGGTTTGAACTGTAGCACCAATACCAAGCTGCCTCTGATGAATTCACAGAATTAGAGCATGAGCACGTGTCTGCAGCTGGTCATTTTCTGGTTATGCTTTGTACAGATACTTCTGTGTCCCTTAGACTATTAAATAATTAATGGAAGAACAGTATTGAAGTAGAGCACATAGTCTTCATAGTGTACATACCCTTTCCACAGCACCAAAGGCACGAGGAGTTGAGGTTTTTAGAGGATCCGAGGTTTTTGCAGGAGGGAGAGTTAGCCCAAATTCCAGCTTTGCTGTTGAAATGGAGGAAAGTTGCAGGGGCAACGCTCTGGTTGCAGGTAACTGTTCCAAACCCCTGGCAGTGGCTCAGGGTTCCTGGCCTGGGGGCCGCGGGTGCCGTTTCTGGTGTCCTCCGTCCTCTGTGCTCCTGAGCTCTAGTGCAGGTGGCAGCTCGAGAGCTGCGGGGTGAGCAGACTGGGAGGCTGGAGAGCGGGCGGTGAGGGGTGTTGTGGATAACGCTGCGTCTCTGTGCTGGCAGATAAAGTGGACTGGTGTCACAGCGGGATGGGGAGCCACATGATCCACAGGCCCATGTCTGATCCGGGCGTGTTCTCGCACCAAGCCATGGAGAGAGACAGCACGGGAATCGTAACGCCTTCCGGTACATTCCATCAGCCCGTCCCCGCAGGATACATGGACTTCCCAAAAGTTGGGGTAATGACCTTCTTGGACCTGCTATGCAGCATGAACCCCCTTTTGTCCTTCTGTCTGTGCAGTAGCAGTAGCATTTGTGAAAGCATCCTGATCGTTGCTTTTCCTTCCCCTCAGGGAATGCCTTTTTCTGTGTATGGGAATGCCATAATTCCTCCCGTAGCCCCCATCACAGATGGTACTGGAGGCCCCATCTTTAATGGGCCTCATGCTGCTGACCCATCTTGGAACTCGCTGATAAAGATGGTTTCAAATTCCACAGAAAACAACGGGCCTCAGACGGTAATTGTTCCATTCTTTTGCACTGTGTATTTTACTCAAAATATATCATTATTCCTGTCTGTGCAGTTGTCCATTTGGGAAAAGAAACCCTGGGGCAAAATTTCATAGGAAAAGCCAATTTATGCACTCTTAGTTAAGCTTTCCCTTCCCAGGAAGGGAACACAGCCGCAGGACTGCTGCTGAGCTCTGTAGTTCAGGGTGTCCTGACTGTGTTAGGAGCGCATGGAGGAAGGGTGTAAAGCAGCTCTTTAGGAAGGGAGTAAGTAGCTCTTTGCTGCTCTGATCTTGCCTGGCTTGCCCACTAAATATAATTTAGGCAGAGGGATTAATTCCCCTAAACCTCTTGTTCGTACTCAGGCACTAATACTATAATGGAACACAGTAGCTCTGGTTAGATTATGTCCTGTGATTATTTTTAATTAGACAGAGAGCTCTGTTACACTGTTACTAAATAAAGATGTTTCTGGGCTTAATTTGCTTGGGAATGATCCAAGCTGTGGGGAGCAGCTCCCAGCTCTGGCAGGCCATAGGTGTGTGGCAGAGGGGGTTTGGCCGCAGTTCAGGTTTTGCTCTGATGTGTCTTCTGATCTCTGTGATTTCTGCTTTAATGAGGAAACTCTGTCCCCCAAAGAAGCTTTACTTGGTTAGACTTGGAATTCTCCAGAGCTGAAGGTGTTAGGGGAAAATAAGGCAGCAGAAAGCAAGTTCTTGTTTGTCTGAACTTAAGGTCAAGAGGAGAGTGAGTGTCTTGCTCTGGGAGCTGAAGGATTTGGGAACTGGGCTTGCAAATCATTTGCTGCACACATGGAGCCCTGTTAATTATCCTGGACAGGGAAAACTGCGGGCCCTGCAGTGTCCCTGTGAGCTGTGCCCTCCTTGGAGCAGCCAAAGCACGGTGTTAATGCAGGTTTCTCTTGCAGGTGTGGACTGGAACTTGGACACCTCACATGAACAGTGTGCATATGAACCAACTGGGCTGAGTGGGATCAACGTGCTGGCCTTGAGATTCCTTTTTTTGCAGAGGAAACCACAATTGGCAGAAACAGTTTATGTGCTCCCAGATCATTCTACTGATGTGCTTGACTGAAGTGTGTAGGCTTTTTGCAGAAGAACTTACTAACTGACCTTTTTCTGTGAACATTGTGACCGCCCATTCCCCACCATCATATGTTTCAACTTAGTTAGACTTTCTTCTTTCCTCTCCTCTTTTTTTTTTTTTT
>VXAD01004422.1:59417-121209 GCA_013399195.1 Dicrurus megarhynchus | reverse complement strand
TTTTTTTTTTTTTTTTGACATAACTTTCTGTTGAAGCTGTTCTTTGGCTGGTTGGTTTTAGTACTGTAAACTGCTTCTGAGCAAACACAGAAATTTAGCAAAATTATGTAAACTTGATCCTGAAGTTTTAGAATGGCAAATAAATGTACAATTGTTTACATAACAAATGGCTAAGCAGAAAGTAAATTTCAATATGTCAGTTATAGAGGCTCTACTTTATGTAGACTTAAATTAATGTGAGATATGTACCTTCATATTCAGAAATCTGGATGTTTCCTTCATACATTAAACTATTAATAAGCATAACTTTTCTACTTGTGTAATTTAAGTAAGTTATAAAAAGAAAAACACCCCAGGCATTATCAGAGGGCATTTTCCAAATGTGTGTTGGATTTTTTTGGGAATACGTACGTTCTCTAGTTCACAGTTGAGGAGAGCTTCCCCGCTGAAGGCTCCAAAATGCAGGTCTGTTCCGGAATAAGCCCCGTGAAGGCTTATTTGGAAAAGTCCAAGCGGGAATTCCCTTACACGTTGTCAGGAGCTGTCACCTGTGCACAGCAGTAGCAGGAGATGAGGGGGAGTGGGTCCTGTGAGGCCGGGCTGGGTGAGCAGTGACAGAGATTGAGTCAGGAGCCCTGTACAATTCCCTTACAGGGCGTTTAAAGGAGATCTACAACTCGGATTTAAGAAGTATTGCTTGGTTTTATTGTGGTTCCTGCTTTGAAAACCAGGAAAACACCTCAGCTGCCCACAGAAACTACTGCCTTTTAACTATTGTCCATATACCTATCCTTAGGTGCTGCTCTGAATAAAAGCAAGCTCCTTTTTCCAGCTGTCTGATCACCTGAAATACATCCTGTAAAGATCTGGTGGTAGCAAAATTAATTCCAAAGTGAGGAACTGCTCAGAAAAAGGGTTGAAACTCCATCTTACACGCCTTACCATTGGTGTGGGTTAGTGCCCTTCCCCTCTGCTACAATTGTTTGCTTCAGGCTTTAGTGCTTTTTAGGGTTATTAATTATTAATCCCACTGAGAAATAGTGCTCAGTATTTATTACAGCCATAAATTCCAGAGTATTTTATTGACCTGACAGTTCAGTCCATGCCTGGGGCAGCACAGGCTTGATGCCACCACTGTGGCAGTGGGCTGGGCACGGGCGATCCTGGGTGGGGGGAATTGGACCATTTTTATTCTCAGATCATTTTTTTCCTTAATTTTTCCACAATGTAATGCTTTTTATTTGTCCAATAAACCAAGGAACGTACTCTTTTGGGAGCTGGCAGGTGCTCTTTATTTGGGAAAAGGGAACAGAACCAGGGTTAGGACAAACATGGAGAAGAAGAGAACACGGTGCAGAGTGTGTATGGTTTAAGGGGTGTTTTGACCTCTTCTTGCCACAGAAGGGGTAAGGAGACAGTTCAGAACCTGGCTGGGCAGGAGAACACTGCTAATGTTGAATGATGAATTGCTTGTTAATGATTAATTGCTCGTGAATATAATTTTCAGGCTGAGAGAGTTGGGGCTGTTCAGCCTGGAGAGGGTTGTGTCGATTCCTTGTGCAACCTTCCAGTATCTGAAGTGGCCAACAAGTAAGCCCAAGACTTCTTGTCAGAAATGTAGTGATAGGACAAGAAGTAATGGGTAGAAATGGAAAAAGGGGAAACAGGCTAGAAATTGGGAAGAAATATTTACTGGAAGAGGGGTGAGACACTGCCCCAACCAACCCTGGGGCTCAGAGGGCTCAAAGGCAGTTTGGATAAGACCTTGGACCTTCATGCAGGGTTCGGTGAACACTCCCGGGCCCGTGGTGTGATCATTGGGGATGCCCTGTGCAGGGCCGCCAGTCGGGCTCCCTGATCCTCGTGCTTCCCTTCCAACTCAGCGCCTTCTGTGGTGCGGTGGGAGGTGTCCCTGCCCCCGGGAGGAGGGCGTTGGGACTATTCCAAGCTCCCTTCCAGCCCCGTACCAGTCTGGTTCCAATACAACGCCGGTAACGGAGAGCGCGGTGCTCCCCGGCCCTCGCTGCCCTTCCCGTGCCCTCCGCGGCGTGGCGCGCTCCGGCGGCGCGCNCCCGAGGGCTGGTACGAGTGGGCGGCGCGGTCCCCGCCCGTGCACTGGGCCGAGGGCGGGCTGGCGGCGCTGCAGGAGGCCACCGGGCTGCCCTGCTGGGCCGCCATCGCCGGCGGGGCCGCCGTTCTGCGCACCGCCGTCACCCTCCCGCTGGCCGCGCACCAGGGGCGGCTGCTGGCCAAGGTGGGAGCGCTGAGGGAGCCTGAGGGGGCTCGGAGGGGCGGCAGAGGCTCTGAGGGAGGGGCGGGCGGCTCTGAGGCGGGGAGCGGCTGTGAGGGAAGGACTGATGGAGGGGCTGAGGGGGCCGCGGAATAAACATCACGGTTCTTTTATTGCCGCGGCTTTAGGGGCGTTTGGGGTTTTTTAAAAGAATTTCGTTAAATTCTGTGCATTTTTTGGTGGCAAAAGTGAGCGTCTGTTGCGCTCTCGCACAATGGGGTCTCTTATGCTGTGGGTAGTGACTTTGTTCACTGCCAAGTTGTGTCCTGATGGACTTCATTTTATTAGTCTTTATTTCATTTCTCTGTATATATATTATTATTTATAGATTTCTATCATGTGTAACACAACATGTTTATACATTACATGTAGTATATCGTAAATAATACATTCTATCATACACATTTTCTATTATATGTAGTTGTATGTTATTATATATACTTTCATGTTATTATTAATTTTTATTATTGTCATTTATTTATTTTTATCATTGAGGTGGCATTAAAGCTTGGTCTTTTTAAGTGAAGTAGCTGATCACAAGTCCTGAATGCAGGCAAAAAGCCACTTGTTAAGAATTGCCCTGATTTCAGCTGTGATAGAACTCATTTTCTTCTTAAAAAAGTATAAAATCTAAAAAGAGTAAAATTCTGTCTTCATTTCATGCAGTAGTAAGGGAGTATCTTTGATTGTTACTGTAATTACTTGTCACTGTTACACTTGTCGCTGTTACCTTTACATGGTTATTTTGTTTAAAGATAAAAGGTGTTCACTGATGTTGAACAAGACACTGACAAGATGCCTCGTCCTTCACAGGCATTAAATACCTGTACAGGTGTTAAATTATAGTGATAATTAATATGTTTGATTCCTGTGCTGGCGTTAAATCATACAAGAATAATTAATATGTGTAATACCTGTAGAGGTGTTAAATTATACAGTGACAATGTGTATGTTTAATTCTTGTTCAGACATTAAATTTTACAGTGATAACTAATAAGTGTAATACTTGTTCAGGTGTTGAATTACCAGGGATAACTAATAACAGAGGTGAGGAGAGGAAGCGATTGCTGCCTGCCACTGTGCCCAAACAGTTCTCCTTTCCTTTAGCTAGCTGGAAAACCTGCAGCCTGAGATTAAGGAACTCGCCAAGCGCCTTCGCTATGAAGTTTCAGTGCGTGGAAAGCAGCTGGGGTGGTCTGAAAAGGTGGCCAGGTACGAGGGGGATTGTGCACACCTCCTGAATCCCTTCCGGAATGAGGAAGGAAGACCCCACAAACAACATTTTTACAGCAAGATTCTGCCATTGCCCAAAGCTTAGATTTTCTTTCCCCTCCTACGATTTATTTATTCTATTCCCTTCCGCATGTTATGCATTTCAAAGCTCTGAACTTTTGTTTTTCTCTCTGAAAGGTCCCACTTCACGAAGAACATGCGGAGGATCGTTACGGAGCTGTACGTCCGGGACAACTGCCACCCCTTCAAAGCCACCCTGCTGCCCTGGGTGCAGATCCCCATGTGGGTGTGCGCGTCCCTGGCTCTGCGCAACGGCAGCGTCGGCGCCCTGGGCTCAGCAGGTGCTGCACCTGGACACCTCTCTTCTCTCATTGTTGGTTAACGAGCACAATGTCCTGAGCTTGATGTACAACCTGCTGTAAAAACAGCCAGCTGCTAAGGTTTTAAACTGAGTACAGTTTGAACTTAATCTAATTAATTCATATAAGTAAGAGATAATAATATCGTTTGAAATTAAACTTAATGTAGTCTGATAATTCTGTTTAGCAAGTAATATTGCACATGCCACAGCACACTCGCTATTTAGTCTGGATTTTTTTCTTTCATGTGAAATACTGTAGACAACGTGAATGTGTGAGGGTTTTTTTAATTTAAAAAAATTATATACTGATTTTTTAGACAAGAGTTTATAGTTTGTTCTCTTAAGCAAGAATGTAGCTAGTTATAGAGTTATGAAGAAAAATATAATATTTTCAAAATCAGGAAATAATCACTGTAGGTTACTGCATTCTTATTTTCCTCATTGACTTGTAAAATATTTGAGATCAAAGTAGTTTTTATCGCAGATTTACCTGTCAGTGGCTGTCATGAGCTAAGCTGGGTCTCAGCCTGTATGTCCCACTTTTCATACTTACATTGGTAGCAGAGTGTTAAACCAAGGATTTCTGCTTTAATCATATTTCTCATGTGGATAAAACATACCTAGAAACTTGGGTGTATGATTTAACACATGGTACAGTTCTGGCTCACTTGAGACAGCAAATTATACTGAATTCTGTATTTTCTTGAAATTTTTCCTATAGTACAAGAACAGTTTTCATCAGGAGGAGCACTGTGGTTTACAGACCTCACGGCGCCTGATTCCACGTGGATTTTGCCTCTTTCCCTGGGGCTGGTGAATTTGCTGGTGGTAGAGGTACGTCGGTGGAATAAACCAACAGTGGTGACTGCAAAGGGCTAATACGTGAAGGTGGCTGCAGATTATCGCTGCTTTAAATGCACTGGGCAGAAGTGAAAAATAATCTGTTTGCTCCGTGTATTTGAATGTGTAGGTGTCTTGTTCAGAGACCTCAAAGTCTGATGTGACATGTCTCAGATCTACTTGAGCTTCAGTAATATTTAGTCTTGACTAAAGTTTCTTTTAGAATGCTGCTCTAATGAGCTTTCTGGGTGTTAATCCTCAGCCTGGTCATTTCAAAAAGAGCTCGTTTATACCTGTGAGTTTCTCCTCTTTCAGATCTTTGCTTCCCAAAAAAACCTGCAAGTTTCCCGGTTCCAGAAGCTTGTCACGAACTTCTTCCGCGTGGTGTCCGTGGTGATGGTCCCTATTGCTGCCACGGTGCCCTCCGTAAGTACCGAGGTGACCTCTGGGACGTCACCTGTGGCTGGTCTGTCCTGCTTAAAGGACAGCCTGAATGCCTCATGTGTTTCACATTTCTGCTGCTGTGTGCTTGAAAACAAATCAGATGTTTTGTCTATATGCGTGTTTAAATCTTGATGCCTTTGGGATATTTTTGTTCAAGAGGAAAGACCTTGCAAACTTGAAAGGACTTAATGGCCTTCATGTAGTCTGAAAAAGGAGAGGAAAACTTTATGTAAAGACACATAGGCAAATGTTTGTTAACTGGAAACCAGTGTAGTTCTTAAATTAGGAAATTTTCCACATCTTTCTTCAAACACTTCTCATTTTTACCAGGTTTTCTACTGCAGAGTATTCTTAGCAAAAACAAAGTGTCTGGTTGTTTGGCTCATTCAATTATAGTTTCAAATACAGAAGTTGAAGCAAGTTTAATATGAATTAATTTAGGACCCGTCAAGCCTCAGTGTAGATGACACTTTTCCCCAGAAGAGTTCAGAGACAGACAGTTACATTTCACGTGGAAGCCATTATTGCAAATGAGAGGAGGAGTGTTTTAGGTGAGTTATTTTTATCAATACCTGGGAGTACCCCACAGCTGTGGTTCAGGAGCAGTTGCCTAAAACTGGTGTTTTCCTTGCCTCCAGGAAGCTGACCTGTGCTTGTCTTGTTGCAGTCCATGGCGCTGTACTGGCTGTCCTCGAGCCTCGTGGGACTGTCCCACAACCTCCTGCTGCGCTCTCCCACCTTCCGCCGGCTGTGCTGCATTCCAAGGACCAAATCCGACTCGGATACTCCTTACAGGGACATCGTGGCTGCCTTGGCTGCTAAATACAGCTTCAAGAAATGACGCTGAACTGCAGGAGGAGCTGTCTCAGGAATGAAGTAGTGCTGTTTTAGTGAGATGTACTTATTTGCTGTATATTTATTTTCCAAATAAAACACTGGCTGGCCCTAAAGAAGGATTGGTCAGCAAAAATGTGTCTTTACTGGGTAGCTTTGTTTCAAGTGTGGTCGTTTTGCAGTTGGAATAGTCCACAAATCCAGGTTTGTCTCCTGAATTATTGTAAGGAATTGGGCAGGTGAGTGTTAAAAAAAAACGTGACTCATATACAGTGCCTCTTTTTCACCCTAAGTCCTGAAGGTAAAGAGGTTCAGGGTATTTTTGTTAAAATTATCAGGAATTAATTATTTACTTCAACTTTTTAAAAGATTCCAAGCTACTACTGTGATGTAAACTAACAAAAATCAGAAGCAGAATTTTTAATGCAGACTTGGAAGCATTTATTTGAGTTGTTGTGATAGCCTAGTGGAACTTTACAGATAGGACTGAGATAGGCTTTCTGACTCAAATCAGCAGTTTAGAAGAAAAAGTGCAGATGTCATTGTACTAAAAACATTTCACTTTACCTGTGGGGATGTTTCACTGATGTCTTTCACTGTTTTCACTGTTAGGAATCTCAGAACATCAGTGATAGAGTTATATCCGGATGCTGCCAGGATATTCTTATACCAAAAAAAACCTCCCCAAAACAGGTGTGAAACTGAAGGTAACGCAGCCAAAAGCATCTCATCTAATGGTGTCTAACAATTCAAAATCCGCAGGTAAGGAGATCAGAATGTATGTGATAAAGCCCTTTCCAGGCCTGCATTACAGGTAGGATAATGTTCTAGAATTTTAAAGGGTCTTAGGGATTTCTCTGAATGTCATATTGTCAATTTGCCTCAGCCAAAGGTGTCGGAAAAAGACTCTG
Source organism: Dicrurus megarhynchus (assembly GCA_013399195.1). Lineage (NCBI taxonomy): Eukaryota > Metazoa > Chordata > Aves > Passeriformes > Dicruridae > Dicrurus > Dicrurus megarhynchus. The sequence goes on along the minus strand of VXAD01004422.1, from coordinate 114,296 downwards.
CAAAAGGGAGTGAATTTTTGTCTGGGAAGCTGGTGGTAGGGGGAGCTGGTGCTCCATGCAGTGCTGAGGAAAGTCACCTCTCCTTCCTCAGCAGTCTCACCTGAGAGGGTCTCACGTTCCCAGCCTGGGAGCAGGGCAGGCTGACAACAGCTACGTCTTTTGTGTAGTAAAAAAATAACATGAGATTTCTTAGGAAGCATAAAGAGGGCTGTGAAACTGCTCACTGAAAAAAATGCCTCACAGCTCTGTCAGGACCCCAGATGTTCAGTGCAGGAGATTGTATTATTTGCAGTTCTCCATTTATTGATGTTTATTTTACACCCTTTTTACCTTATAAAATTACACCCAAGACCTGCCAGTGGGAGTTTAAAAAGATTCCTTCAGTGAGTGTATTTGGTGGTGGATTTCTTACAGCATTATTTTAGGTCTGGAAGAGCGTTGTTGGAACACTGCGTGTACTTAGGAGGGAGACTAAACTTAAGGAACTGAAATCAGGCAAGTACAAGTTCCCTGAATGGGTTCTGTTCTGGCAGAACTCAAAAGTGCTGAGATATCCTGGCTGGATAAGATGTGTTTCATTCTGTGTCTTGAAGATGCAGTGTAAACTTCAAGAATAAGGCTGTGATGCGTCTTATCTTTGGTGGTTGTGCCCTGGAAAAAAACGTTTACCCAAAAGCTTACCTCTGTTCTCAGCCATAGTAATGACTCTGTTCAAATACTTTGTCTGGCCTAAAATCCTTGTCTCAGCGTTTGATGCTGTTTCTAGGAAGGAGGACTGGAGCTTTGCTGTTTGCCTTCCTATGGTGATGTAATTATTTTGTTTTCAGTCCATGTTGATGAGACAAAGATGGAGCAAAGATACATATAATGATGTGTGTCAGGTTGAATGAGTCCTTGTTGACTGTGGAAGGGCCAAAGGAGGTTTCTGGAGAAGAAATAAAAAAAAACCAAACCTGTTGCGGAGTTCTCTGAGAGACCCGACTGAAGTGTCTTTAAAAAGCCTGTACAATATTCTTTGTGAATGACACTTTAAGTAATGTGATCTATAGCCCTGTTTGGCTTAACTGTGTCCACCTCTCCTGTTTGCTTCTGTTCTGGCTTTGCTGAAAACAAAGATATTGTAAGTAAATGACCAAAACCCAGTAGTAAGAAAATAATTGCGGTTTTGGAAAGGAGGGCAGTTTCCTTCCTAAATTCCATCTGATTATTAGCCTGAAATACTGGAGGTGAGGTGAGTTGGCCCCTGTCCCATTCAGGAATGAGATGTCAGTATGATCCAACAGCTTTTACAGGGTGCTGGAGGGGATGCTGCTGTCTGCCAGAGAATTTGACGCCTTGCCAGTCCACCTGGTTGTTCTTTGGGGCTGTTTTAGTGGGGAATCCAAATTCTTCATCCAAAGCTCAGTTACTAGGGTGGATTCCTTGAAGTGCAGGAATTTTTTTCAAGGGCTAAGTGTCATTTTTGGCATGGTTCCATGATTTCTGGAAAGAAAAGAAGTGTTGAAGTACTGTTGAGTGTGCTGCTGTACACACGGGGGTGCTCCAGCTCCTGTCAGCCGAAGGGCTGCCAGGTTCGAAAATCCAGGACAGGCAGGCCAGCATTGGACTAAAATATTTTTCTTCTCTGTCTTTCATCTTGATGCTGTTTCAGAACTTAATCATGCTGTCTTTCACAGTGTACACTTCTTTTCCACCTCGCTGCCATGCCCCTTTGAAGTAACCCAGTGTTCAACACTGCTGAGCTTGAAAATAATGGAAAGAACTCACTTGCTGCTCCCCCTTTGTGGCTGAGGATGTCAAAGGGAAGCGGGCAGGTGTCGGAACAATCCCTGGTTGTCTTTGCAAAGCCCTCCATTTGTGCAGCCCTGTGGCCGGCTGGCAGCAGGACTCCTTTTTTCGCTTGATATTATTAACCTACCTGTATTTAATTAATCTGACTGATTATTGGTAAACAAGATCTTCTTCATTCCTTTGAAGCTCAGCATAGTTGTAAAAGCAACAACAGCTGCTGCTTTCCTGAGTGAGATGTTTTGCTCTATTTTCTAGTTTCAGGGATCACAAAAAAATTCAGAATAAGGTATAGGTGCTTTACATCACAGGCACCTTGATGATTTTGATCCATTTTTGCTGCACACAACTGTGGTGTTAAGGGCTTTGGGTTTGGGTAGGGATGTTTAAAGAAGCCTGTGTAAATTAGGTTCATCATTAAGGTGAGTGCACATATCCATATGTTCCTTTATTTAAGGAGTTGAGCTTTGTGGACTCATTTGTTGAGGTACCTGTTCATAATTCGATTGCTTTAATTAACTTTGCAATTGGAGTAATGGTAAATAACTTTTTTTAGCCCGTTTTACTTAATATAATCCCCTACTTTTGTTTGAAAGTGGGAGAGACCGCTACTGCCTTATTTGTAGGGACTGGGCTTCTGGACGAAATATTCCAGCTCCCAGAATCCCTGGGACTCAAATCCCTCATGAAAATGAGGGGTCTTGTGCTGTATTCTCAGAGGCTTAATATTACCTGGCCTTTTCAGGCCTGGAGAGAGGTAGGGAAAACATTTCCCTGTGCCAAGTACCCTGCCTTCCTGCAGGGAAATCACACTCAAGTATCCACACTTGAGCAGTAAAAAGATGGTTTTGGTACTTGTTGCTGAGAACAGCTGAGAACTTGGGATGCTGTCACAAGCTTGATTTTGGCTTTACAAGTCCAAGGCTCAAATGTGTGAAAAGGAGGGGACAGAGAGGTTGAAAAGCCACTTGGAATGTCAATGGCTACCAGACACCCTGTAAGGGGAAGAATGTTAATTGGAAACAAATGCCAGCCTTCAGCATCATCCATTCCCGAGGAAAGGTCCTTTCAGATCCAGGAGTTTGGGCCTGATTGTGTTTATCTTGACTTTTCTGGGGAACTGTTGGTCAGTGGCGTGCGGTTGTTCCAGAGGGGGTAGAATGCAAACCCAGGGTAAATGATGGATCCTTGGAAGTGCAAGAGGGCAAGAAGGTCTTTGGGTCATAGTTAAAATGTGCTCTTGCAGCCAAGTAAAGCAAGCCAGGAAGTGCTTTTCCTCTCTTGTGTTTTAAGATGACCTGAGATGGGCCAGGAATCTTCAGGCAGAGACATGGTAAGTTTTGAAATACTTAAGCTTGAGCAGGGGAGATCATCTGCCTGGCTTTAGTCCTTCTTCCTGTTTGAGGGATGTGACGGATTCCCATTTGTCCTTGTGTGTGTTTCTCGCTTTGGGAACGTGTTTAGGAAAATGGTGAACTGTGAACTTTTTCTGACAGGATAACATTTAAAATATGGATTTCCTGGAAGTTTTGAAAGGCTGGATTTGATTTGAGAGGTCTAGTGGAGGTACCAGAACACTCAAGTGCAATGATTTTCTTTCAGCACCTGAGTTGGAACAGAAAACTGACCTCTGTCCTGCTGACAGAGGTTTATCAAGCATACCTTAGTGGGAGCTGCTGCAGGCAGAGAACACGTTCTTCTGGACGACTTCCTGACCTTGAGCCCTTTCTGTCTAGAAAATAAATGGTAAAATCTTTTACTGGGGGAAATCAGTTGCTTGGAAATGTATCTAGTAAAATATAAATAGTGGCAGTACTTAGGCACGTTATTTCTGCTTTGAGGAAGAGTTGGAAATTGAAAGTTGGCAGAGAGGAACTTTTTGGAGTTTTCATATCAATGTAGCCTAAACCTTGTGGGTACAACTAAAGGGATTTTAGTTTAGATTTAGTTTAGAACTCGGGTTCTTTGTGCATTTTGTTAAAGTCCAGCTGGCCACGTAATGAAACAAGATATTTTTTTTGAAGGGTCTGTAAAGAGGTACTTGATACTCACTCAGCTGTTTGGAAATTTTTCTGTTTCTCATTTTTAGGAATTTCTTTAATGCATTGCCCGAGTTACAGTTGAGCACTAGGTCCTTATTAACTTTTGTAAGTGGAGAAGGTGCAGCTTTGTCAGAAGGGAAATGGGGAGGGACTGGAAGTGGGTCCGTTGATTCCCAAGTGGGGCCATTTGCCAAGAGTCCCTGATTTTCCTCTGTAATCGCTGTGCAGTTCATGGTTTTTATTTCATTACTGCCTAAGTGCTTGCTCCAGAGTGCAACTAATAATTCTGTTGAATTTTACAAAGTAAACAAGCTCAGATTAATTTGCTAATAAAAGCTTTGCTAGTCTTGCATTTTTCCCCTTTAAATGCTCTTGCTGGAAGGCCAAGAGATAAGCTTTGTTTGGAGACATTTAGAGTCATGATTTCAGCAATAAGTCCCCAGAGACTGACTATGCATATGACAGCAATTTTAAAAAATATATATGTGGTGACCTTTTCCCCTTCAGATGCAGATTGTTTAGAGTGAACTAATTGTAGAAGTAGGGAGAAAATAGGTGCAGTGATGCTTTAAACTGCTTTAATGCAGCATACCTGTAGAGTGACAGCTGGTCCTGCAGGTAACTGCAGTTCCCAGAGCTGTGTTGTAGTTGTTTCCCCTTGCTGCAGCATGGTGATGCTGACATGAGCATGTCAAACTGGAGCAGGGTGTAGCTGACAGACCGCGAGAGCTCGGAGCTTCGGCGTGTTTGCGTTTCCAGTGCTGCCAGCTCCCCGAGGACTGGATCCAAAATAAGAATAGTCTGGCTCGGCTGTGAGTCTAGATGATGTTATTGGCTGTCACAAGCTGTTTGCTCTTGTGGCAACGCAAAATTTGGATTGAAGATGTTGGTGGAAAATCAGACTGAAATCTGGGAGGTGCTGGACTGCAGAAGTGAGGCCCTGACTACTAAACAGGTTCTAAAAATCCTAAAGATAGGGAAGTACTGAATATAGGGAAAAGTAACTCCATTATTCTGGCCAAATGAAATCTGTTTGGTGCTTTAGCCTTTTATGATATTTCTCCCCCAGGTTCTGTGAGGTAAGAGGATGTTCTAATGCTGTTAAATAACGCAAAACACGGATTTGTGGTTCAGGGCTGAGCAAAGGAGCTGTCACGTTCCTGTGCTGTCAGCATCCCTGGATTTGGGTTGGTTTCCTTCCTCACTGCTCTTTGGATGAGCATCATTGGGACTTGGTATAGGCCAAAATCTTTCCAAATTTTGATTTTTATGCTTCATTTGACTGAGCCCATCTAAATTCATCCATTCAGAGAGTCTTTGAAGTCTCAAACCTGCTGCTGCCAGCAGGAATTCTGTGACTGATTTCAGTGGAATAAAGATTTCATTCTTCTTTTCTCCCTTTTCTCCATTTTCTTCCTCCTGTTAGTAGAATGATACAAAGATTGTTTCTTTTTTTATCCCTTTGCTTATGCCATGATTTGGAAGCACACGTGGAAAAGGAACGTCTCCTGCTTTATCTGTGAAATGACTGCCAAAAATACTGAAATGATTTAGCAACAAACACTTGTTTCTCTCCATAACATACGGGTCATGGCTAAGCATTCCAGCATGCGTGGTAGGATCCTTTCTGGCTGTTCCTATCTAAATAGTTCTGGTTTATGGAAGGAAGCTGAGCAAATCAACTGCTCCTCATCTTAGGTCTCTTCAAGTTTAGAATATCCTTCAAATTGCAGAAGAAAAGCTCTGAGAGGTCAACTGTGTGAGCTCTGTCTGAAGTTTATCACTGATTAAACCCTCACAGCTTATTTTATGAAGACTTTTTGCTTTGTTTTGTGAACAAGCTTAATTGCTATTCCAAGCTGCAGCCTCTGTTGCCTTTTATTACTAAAACTGGATGTTGGAATGCTGGATATCTTTGTAAACCCAAGGATATACCACCCCAAAAGCTTGATTCTCATGCCATAAAAGCTTTGTGTAGGGAAGTATAAACAAAACTGATTAAGGAATTTTGAAAAGCAGGTTTTATTTATGGGTTTTGTGCTCCTTCACGCCCCAAGCACAGCCATAAGGCAGGTTTTTCTATTGCATGTCATAGGAGTTCACTGAACCCTGGAAACAACAGGACCTGATTCCTAAGAGCTGTTTTCTTGAGTGCAGAAGACATTTTTGCTCTAAGGAATTTACTCAGGGAACCTCATTAATGTTATATGTGACATGAATTCACCTCCTGAGACATACAGCGATCATCCTGGATCAGGGCATCTGGATGATTGCAAAATTCTTCTTTAATGACCAGGTACAGGTTGGTTTTCATTGAACTACACTTTTCTTATTTAATAGAGTACATGTATATCTGTATCTAGATACAAAGAGGATATGTGACCTAAGGATGTACATTTATTTGCCAAAAACTGCTAAAAGCTCCTTGTTTTGCAGAGCTGGGTATTTAAATGCAGAAATGAACGTGTCAGAGCAGTTTTCTTCCTGCCTGTGTATCTGTGTCACAGTGAGCTGTTAAATGGCCACAGACAGCTTCATTCCTGGCAGCTGTGCCTCAATGCACGGGGTAATGGATCTTTAGAGCTTTATGGACTGCATGAGGCTTTTGGATATGCTGTAGGAGATGAAGTTGGAATGAGATCCTGATTGGGGTTCTAGGATGGCTTTCCTAATGCTCTCTGCCCTCCTCGAGGAGCAATAGGTTGTTTAGCAGCAATCTGGACTTGAAGCGTTCCATTCTTGCTTTAAACTGCTCCCATCAGTTTAAGCTCCATCTTCCAGGAGGAATCAGTGTGGTGTGGTTTTACTGCCTAGATGCTGGCAGCTGCTCATCACAACTTTATGGGGCTCATTTAGACCCAAACAGGAAACACTAACTTGCCATTTGGAGTTTTCTTTGTGCTGCTTGTAGAAAAATCCAATGCACTCTCGGCTGAATGTTTCATTTGCTGTGGGAATTTGCTTTGGCTAATGCAGTTTTTAAGACCTGTTGGTTCATTCAGAGGTCGAGGAACATTTATATAAGAGAGTCCTCAATAACATTCCTTTAACTTGGCAAGTTGAAAAAGCACAGCACCAATTTTTTCTCTTCTTTGGAGTATTAAATTTTTTGCGTGGATCCTCTTGACTCCCAAAGAGTGAAATTGCTTTAAAAGTCTGGATACAGCATCATTGTAAAGGTAGAGCCAGGCATTATGGATTAATTTCCATTGATGGCCCCATCCCCCTATTAATAAGGGTTATCCCAAACCCCAGCACACGAGGTTTTCAGGTAGACAGAGGTAAGATTTGGCTAAGCTGCCACACTCTAGCTTTCTGCTGTTGGGATTTTTCATGCATGCAAACATGGTGGAGATGCCAGATATGAGGGAAGGCCCCGTATTCTCTGTGTGTAGCTGCTTCTCTTCACCGAAAATTCCACAGTATTTTGGTGTTTTCTGTATTTGTCTCACACTTGCTAGGTGAATAAATTCTCAAAAGCATTTATCTTCTTTCAAATCCATAAAAAACCCCTCACTTTTTGGTAAATTCCACATTAAAAGCGGCAGGTTAGCAAACAGTTGTACTGATTTCTTTCCCTAGAAAGGCAGACAGACTCCTGCCAGATGCAGCAAAGTGGGTTGGAGGCTGATTTTCCTGAGCTGCCTCATGTGAATTCAAGCGATAGCAAAATCAAATGTCCCTCCAGAGAGTTTTTTTATACATTAAATGCTCTTTCTCACCCTTTGATATGCGATTATTTGATAGTGTGGGCATGGAATTCATGTTTGGATTATGTAAAGCTGAAGGAGAAGGAAAATCAGGGACATTGCTGAGAAGCAGGGGGAGATCCTTGGCCAACTCCTAAAGATTTCAGGTATCATACAAGCACTCAAAGGAAAGCTGCCCTTAATTTTATTTTCCTCCTCCTCACCATTTCTTTGGGACAGAATGATATTGCTTGTTTTATCACCCCATTTTATTGACAGATCCTGTGCTCTGCTAATGTGAACCCTGGTTTAAAAACAGAAGTGTGTTTTATTGTGGAATGATGGAGTTGTGTCAAAGCTGCCTTGTTAGGAGATGTTTCCTGAATCATGCTGGGACATTAGTCCATGGAGGGATAGCTGACATGGCAAAAACCAGGATGGACAACCACGTGCCAGTGTGTGGACTCTCCTTCTGGAGATATCACCTGGGCAGTGAGGCAAACAACACGAAGAAGGGAATCTGAATAATGAAAAATTTAAAAAAAATAAATTGGTGAGATGCCTGGATTTAAGACAGTAGTTCTGCAGTAATATTCCAAATGACTGTGTGGCCAGCTCTGTCACTCCACTGCTTCTTTCTCAAGACTAGTACTTTTTACTCACACAGGATTTTTATGATTGAGAGAAATGAGAATCCACTTGTTGGGTACCTCACTAACATTAGAGCATTTCCACTGCTCCAAACCGAGAAGCAGTTGGAGCATGTTTGATATGGCCAGAAAACAATCAGTTCTGTCCCTTATCCCAGGAAAGTTAACTGCTAAAACTGCTGCATTTTGCAGGTGGTTTTTTTTTTTTTTTTTGGGGGGGGGGGGAAGAAGGGGGAACTGTATAAGGGGTATTTTGATGTTTTTTTTGTTGTTGTTAAGCCTAAAATTAGAAGTTACTCATCAAGAAGCCTTATCAAGGAGAACATTTNAAAAAAAAAAAAAAAAAAAAAAAAAAAAAAAAAAAAGACAGCAGATGTTATATTTTCATGTGAGAGAAACCCCAGGTGATGGGAAAAAGTTGTTTTGTAAAGTTCTGAAAAAATCTGCTTTGACCTTGAGATGTGTTTAGTTTTTTTCTCTTATTGCAGCCCTTGCAGTTATACCTGGAGTGAATTAATCTCTTCGTTAGCTACGTCTGAGTGCTCAGGAAAATGGATCCCTCAGCTGGGTGAACATTCCAGCATTGTTTTTATGCAAAGAGATGTCACTGGTTTTAATAGCACATCCTGGGAGGGAGGCTAAAGCTTCTTACTGCTGAGAGGGACATGGCTGGGTTTCAAATGAAGTTTGACAACACTGGCCTAGTAAGTATATTCTAGTGCCTATACACATACACATATGTACATACACACTTCTGTCTGTGTCTTTCTGTACAGGTGTGAGCATTGAGAAAATCTGCAATTTTGCTGCTGATTTAGTAAGTGATTTTCTGTCTGTAAGAGGAAAAAATTGTGATTTTTAGCTATTGTGGTGGAAACTCATGTCTCTATCTAGAATTGCAAGGGAAAACTGCTATTTTAAAGAAAGGTAAACTGCAGCTTCAAAATACTTCATATATTTTTCCTCTTCTTTTCCATTCTAAAATGCAAATTTTGATAATTGCTCTCAACCCTTTTCTAAGGGCTTTCTTGTAATGACTTGGAAGTGCTTTCTCAGATTTATTTTCAAGATGCTTGTCTTGTAAGCAACACTTGATCCAACTATTTTACTGTCTAGAAAAAACAAATTTAGATTTTCAACAAGCATTCCTGAATTTTTTTTCAAATTTTCCATACTAGTAACATATTGGAAAAACTGCAGTTCTCATGGCTCTTTTTTTGGTTTTAGGCCCTAATATAAAGCTCTAATAAAAAACTTGGTTTCTAGCTTAGACTTTTATGTGCTTGACCTCTAAATTTCAGACACTTCTTTGCTGAAATTGAACTAAACGTAGGCAAAGCATTGTGGTAAGTGATGGGAGGGAGGAAAGTACTCATTGTGCTTAAAGGTTCTTGGGTGGTGATTAATTTCTTGGCCTGCTAAGGTTATTAATGAGGTAGAGAAATGATTCCTGAAGGAATCAGGCTGTCTGGTTTTCTCTCTGGTGAGAGAATTTGGGGTTTTAGACTCCATGAAACTTGCTGATGATGCTGGCTGATGACGTTAAGATGCTGCTGCTTCATTTCTCCGCTGTTTTTATTCACTGAAAGTGGGCTAAGCTGGCACGGGTGTGTCAGCAGGTAGAGCTCACACTGCATTGCCAGATGTGCACATCTGTTGGACTCTGTCACCCTACCAGGAGTTTTCAAACTGAAACAAGCAACTTTCCAAATATTTCGTGGCACCTCAAAAAGACTTTTTTTGCATCAGTGTTTTCTAACTGTTTTATCTCAAAAACACTATTTTTTTTTCTCTCAAAGCTGATAGGATGAAGTGCCTTTTACTGTTTCATAGACTTCTCTGAGCCAGCTGCAAGTAATTTGCCTTTTTTTCTTCCTGCAGTGCCGTTTGGGGGGTTTTGGAGTATAGAACTCTGGTTGGAAGCACAAAGTCAGTGCTCAGGAGAAGGCAGCCCTGCCCAAAGGAGCCTGAAGGTGGGTTCCCAAGGAGCACATGGGAAATATGCTTCTTTTGTCATGGAATCATAGAGTTTTAAGATTGGAAAAGCCCTCCAAGGTCTGAGTCCACCTGTTCCCCCAGCACTGACAGGGACACCGCTAACCCATCTTTTAAGTGCCTCATGCCACAAATGAGCCAGGAATAATGCACCTGGTAATACCAGAGTGGGATAAAAAGCAGTTATTTATCACAAGCCATTTAAAAGATGAGATGTCCTTCCCGTGGCATCTGGGTTTGGGTTGGTTGGTTGGTTGTTTTTATAAGGAACTAATTCAGAATTAAAGATTATTATGCCCTAACCTGCTCAGTGGGTTTAGGGGAAGGTAGTGTGATTTACTCTGGGCAGTGTACAGAGAAACAACCAAATTCTTGGGAGTTTCAGAAACAAACTTTTACTTGCAAACTTGCAAAGGTAGAAGTAGTTCCTTGGCATACTTTAAAACAACATCCAGGCAAAGTAAGGTGCTTCACAAGCTTTAACTTAGCAAACTTAAACTCAGCCAACTTTAATTTATCCAGACACAACAAGGCACTTACTAAGGTATTGACTGGATTTTTTTTGTCTGGCTTATTATTTTGAGTATTATTTTTTGAGTATTATTTTGAGAAGTAGAAGGTAGGAGAAGAAAGAGGGAAAGAAAGAGAGAAAAGAGGGAGAAAGTATATCATGATCATGCTAGGATCCAGTGTGGTCTCGGCTGCTATTAAATCCAGGGTAGTGGAGACTCTGGACCGAGGTGTCACTTCCTTTTATCTGTTCTGCTCTCCTGGGGCTTCCTCCAGGCATGGCTGCACTTTAATGTTCACTGTGAGGCCCAAGCAGTCAGTCCCAGCCATTTTGGGGCTGTCAGCAGGCTGTGGGTCAGTCATGGCCATTTTGTGTAAGGACACAGGTCAGTCACAGACATTTGGGGGCTCTCAGCAGGCCGTGGGTCAGTTCCCACCATTTTGGGGCAGGCTATGGGTCAGCTTGCGCTATTTTGGGGCTCTCAGCAGTCTGTGGATCAGTTGCTGCCATTTTGGGGCAGTCTGTGGGTGAGTTGCCATCATTTTGGGGCTCTCGGAAGGCTGTGGGTCAGTTGCCGTCATTTTGGGGCTCTCAGCAGGCTGTGGGTCAGTCATGGCCATTTTGTGTAAGGACACAGGTCAGTCACAGACATTTTGGGGCTCTCAGCAGTCTGTGGGTTCATTCCTGCCATTTTGGGGCAGGCTGTAGGTGAGTTGCCGTCATTTGGGGCTCTCGGAAGGCTGTGGGTCAGTTGCTGCCATTTTGGGGCTCTCAGCAGGCTGTGGGTCAGTTGTCACCATTTTAGGGCTCTCAGCAGGCCATGAGTCAGTTCCCGCCATTTTGGGGCTCTCAGCAGTCTGTGGGTTCATTCCTGCCATTTTGGGGCAGGCTGTGGGTGCATTACCACCTGTTTTGGGCTCTCAGCAGTCTGTGGGTCAGTTCCCGCCATTTTGGGGCTTTCAGCAGTCTGTGGGTCAGTTGCTGCCATTTTGGGGCAGTCTGTGGGTGAGTTGCCATCATTTTGGGGCTCTTGGAAGGCTGTAGGTCAGTCACAGNGCCGTCATTTTGGGGCTCTCAGCAGGCTGTGGGTCTGTCATGGCCATTTTGTGTAAGGACACAGGTCAGTCACAGACATTTTGGGGCTCTCAGCAGTCTGTGGATCAGTTGCTGCCATTTTGGGGCAGGCTGTGGGTGAGTTGCCATCATTTGGGGCTCTCAGAAGGCTGTGGGTCAGTTGCTGCCATTTTGGGGCTCTTGGAAGGCTGTAGGTCAGTCACAGCCATTTTGTGTAAGGACACAGGTCAGTCACAGCCATTTTGGGGCTTTCAGCAGTCTGTGGGTCAGTTGCTGCCATTTTGGGGCAGGCTGTGGGTCAGTTACCTCCTGCTTTAGGCTCTCAGCAGGCTGTGGGTCAGTTTGCGCCATTTTGGGTTTCTCAGCAGGCCCTGGATCCATTCCCGCCATTTTGGGGCTCTCAACAGTCTGTGGGTCAGTCACTGCCATTTTGGTGCTCTCAGCAGGTTTTGGGTCACTTCCCACCATTTTGGGGCTCTCAGCAGTCTGTGGGTCAGTCACTGCCATTTTGGGTTTCTCAGCAGGCCCTGGATCTGTTCCCGCCATTTTGGGGCTCTCAGCAGTCTGTGGGTCAGTCACTGCCATTTTGGGGCTCTGGGTAGTCTGTGGGTCAGTTTGCACCATTTTGGCGCTCTCAGCAGGTTTTGGGTCACTTCCCACCATTTTGGGGCTCTCAGCAGCCTGTGGGTCAGTCACGGCCGTTTCTGGGTCACACATTAATCTGCCTTTTTGGGGCAGGCTGTACAGTCGGCCTCTGCCATTGTGGTGTGCACGGGAGGCTGCCTGACAATGGCTCAGAGGGGCAGGGGAGGAGCTGTGCTTGCCGCACCTCCAGAGAGCTCGCCCTGTTCCCCTGCGCCTCACTTCCCACCTGTCTGTTTGGAGCCAGTCAGCCATTCCTCTGGTTGCCTGCAGCACCCCTTGGCTCTAAACAATGACCAGGACCTGAGTGATGCGGCCTTCTTTTTCTGTGACGCTGATCCTAACCCAGCAGATAGAGGGAGAAAAAAGAGAGGGGAAAGAGGAAAGCGTATGAGAATCCTGCCGTGGACAATCACTATTCCTGTAATCAAAAATGTAAGTCCAGTCAATATAGATATTCTGCTCAGCTTCTGCTGCAGGTTCCAGGTTTGACCATAAATCAATTCTTTGTCCAACACTCTGGCAGTTATCCCCATAAAAAAACCTCCTCACCACTTCTCGGAGTAATTGTTGTCTCTGAAGCCAGTGTTAATGTTATGACCTGCCCCTGAAGGTGGGGGTAACTTAGTTTCTTAATAGATCCCTTGGGGTGGATTAGAGTGAAATGACTGGTGTTTATAAATATATACTTAATTAACTATAACAACTATAACTATAACTATAACTATATGTAGGGTTTGTTTTAGAACAATTTGGTTGCAATGGGAAGGACGTATGTAGCCATTTTGGTTATTATCTATAGAAATATAGCAATATAAAAGCATAAAAATATAATTCAAGAAAATACATAAAGAAGAGAAAGAACGGATAAGAGTAGAAAGATATCCCCAGCCGTAGATCTAGCAATGACACTTGATTGTTGCAATTCAGATGTCCATTGGTCAGTATCATGGTCCTGGTCTTCAGTCCCTCAGGGGTGGGGGAAAGCCCTGGAACGTAATATTTGAGTAGTCTGTGTTTGCTGCCAAGCTTTGAAGAAAATCAAACTGCTGACTTGGTGCAGGTTCCTGGATAATCACACAAATTTGACAATTGCTAGTCATGTACTGGTTCTTAGATGACCCGAGTCTCCTCTGCAGCAGCAGGTGTGTATAATATTTATGAAAGAAAAGATCCACCAGAAAATTCCACTTCTTGCTAAAGAGGAATTTTCAGGAACGTACCCAGTTACCCAAAGTATAACCCAGGTTTCTTAAACCCTCATGCTGAGGTGAGAACAGGCTCATTCCACGAGGCCTCAGTGCTGTCTGCTCTGTATCTGAGCAAGCAGTACCGTGATTTATAGCCTTTCTTCTGAGGTATTTTGGTGCATCCAAGACCAATTTCCTGGCTGAGTCACTCTAGACAAGTAGAGAAATCAGTAGATATTCTGACAGTTTGCAGAATGGAAATGACCTGTGTTTGTTCAGGTGGAAAAGGGATGGGCTAGAAGATGCAGCAGAAGGGGGAGAAAGCCACGGAGAGACTGTCTCAGGTGGGAGGGAGAGAGGAGATAGGCAGGGAGCCAGGCAAGAGGTGAGCAGGGACAGAAAACATCTGGAGGGGAAGTGCTGACACATGCTCTTCTTTTATGCGTGTCACCTGGCTGTGAATGTTGCAATAAAAAATAGTCTCTTACAGTCAGGTCAGTAAATAAATGTGAAATTGCAGGTTTTATTTCTCAACAAGTCATCCTCCATGTATTCCCATGTATTAAGGATGTAAATATTTTTTTTATTATCATGAAGCTGTTTCTCTACCAATTGTCTCTAATTCAGAGCGGTTTCCAATCCATTCCAAGCAATTTTCTAACCTCTGCTAGAAAATATAGCAAATGTGTTCTACATCAGTACTTAGGTCAGCCAGACAAGATATTTACATCCTTCCCCAGCTCTGAGTTTTTACTATTGTCCTGCAACTAAATCTTGTCATGACGAGGCAGACCTATCCCAGCCAAGGTTTCACCTCTTTGTCTGGCTGATGTCTCTTCAGTAACAATTATTTAAAGCATTGTGAAGTGCTGTAATTCACATGTCTCTGTAAATAAATGAGTATCTTGGGGGGAAGGCTGTGGCAGCTCATGGGGAATGAGAAACTTGGAAAGGGCCTTTTAGTCAGTATATTTTTCTGACTTCAGCAGGACAAAGAACCTGCCTGAGAGTTAGACTTGCAGATTTTAAGCAAAAGGAGGGGAGATAATAAAGTTGGAAATGGAGAACAGTTTGATATGCATTGAAAGGGAAGAAAATAGATACAAGGTGCTCTGTATTTCTTTATATATATCATGATGTCAAGCTTAATAATTTACGTGTCTTAAAATGGTTCCAAATACAGTTCACAATTTAGAAGTAGTTCAGCAATGTTTGTCTGGTAGGCCAATAGCTGGCATAAGCCTGTTGTTGAGAGAGGATTTCAGGGAATATATTTGTTTATATATATATATATATTTTTTTTTTTTTTTATTACATATTTTTTTAATCGCAGTACAGTACATTTCTGTAGAAAATAATCTAATTCTTGAGATCATAGGCTGGTTTGTGTTGGAAGGGACCTTAGAGATGATTTAGTACCAATGTGTGTGTCAGTGAAGAGTCAGGAATTTCTCCTTGCTATGGAGAGTTATGATGTAGCAGAGAGAGAAGACTTGGCTTCAAAATGACAGGTGTCATCAGTGCAGTTTTTTACTAGATCTGCCAGAACTCAGGATCTGGAATAACCTGGGAAGTGGATAAGAGACAGAATTCTTCTTTCTACCCTGGGGACCTGGCTTGATTGCTGGAGCTGCCTCCTCACGCTCTGGCCAAAGATAGCAGATGATTTTTAATGGCCACACCTCCTTAGGATAGTTATTTTTTGTCTCCTCCAATAAAGGATAGAAGAAATGTTCTATTTCCGAAAAATACGACGGGCGTCGTAAGTGCTTCCAAAACTAACAATTCTTTAGAAAAATATCCGTGGTCTGGGGAATAGCAGACTCAAGTTCTTTGTTAGTCTAATGTTTGCCTAACAGGACCATTATTAATTTAATTAGTATTTATTGTGCTGGCCCAATTATAAAATATATACCATCTTCTTCTGGTTTTTAGCAAGTTCCAAGGAAATGTAAGCAGTAAATTCTATCAGGGAATCACAGAATGGTTTGGGTTGGAAGGGACCTTGAAGGATTGTCTCATTCCACCTCCCTGCCATGGGCAGAGACACCTTCCACTAGACCAGCTTGCTCCAAGCCCTGTCCAAGCTGGCCTTGAACACTTGCAGGGAAAGTGTTTCTGCAGCTTATATTATTGCATAACTAAAAGTTTGAGTTTAGATGTGTTGAATTTACAGAATACGGATTTACTGTATCAACTTGCAGCACAGAGTTTTCTGGGGTGGTTCCCAGCATTTGCTATGGAATTGTACTGGCACTCCTAATCCTTGAGAGAGCCTGAAACCAGACTAGCACACAGGGTGTTAATGAAAGCATTCTTGATTTTTGAGATATTTTTTGTGTGAAAGAGTTTCTGCTTTAGAATGTGGTTAGAGGCTCCTTGGTGTCCTTGCAAGAGCAGCCTCCAAGCCAGCCAACTGGCTGATTTAGAGCCTACGGAATTACTGCTGTCCCCAAACTCCAGCCAGCATCAGGAAACCACAAGAATCAAACAATAGGATTTGTTTGGTAAAAGAGATTTTTTCCCAACCCTGCAAGATGTCATTTGTTGTACATCAGGGTTTTAGGGGGAGGGAGGAGAATTCCACTGCTTTGAGCCCAGTCTCAAGGGAATGTATGAGCATGTCTTTGGTCCTGTGAAGAACTTCTGAACTGCTTCAGGGAAGGCACACACAGCTTAGGGACTGGTCAGAACAGCTCCCCAAAGTGCTGGGGAAGTTCAGTGCAGCTCAAGTGTGATGTGACTTCATCTCTTTAGCTTCTGAAATGAATTTTGCTTGTCCTGTGCTCATCCAGCACAGTGGTTAAAAGCTAACCTTTCCCAGTACTGTATACATGATGCCTTTCCCTGTATACATTTCGTAGCCTGCTGGAGGCTGTGTGACCCAGAACAGCTTGGAGCTTCCTAAAACTTCCAGGATATCCTGGTAAAGTTTTACATTACATGACGTTATTTGAATATTTCCCAAGCATTTTTCTGAAAACATTTTTTTCAGATAAAATAGAAGTAAGTGGATATTTATTTTGTGCTAAGGAAAAGAAAATAGTTTTCCCAGAAGCAAATGTAGCTTGAAAACTCCTGTCCCATTTCATACAGAATTAAAGGCAAACATTATTGGGGAAAAATCAAACCAGAGTCTTGATGAACTGTGGTTTTATTACCACTCAAAACCCATGTATAGGAAATTCTCATTGCAACTGAACAGCCAAGAAAGATTTAAGCCAAGAAAGATTTATGTCTTTTTAAAACATAGAATTGCTCCTTTCAGTTTCTAAAATGAAGCTGAAGGAAATAGGTGACAATTAGCAATAACATTAGTGAGATGATTCTGGAAAGAATCAACCCTACCGGAGCTTCTCCCATCTTGAAAAGGTGGAATTGAAATCTTTAACACATTTCTCTTTTAGGAAACAAGAACTGCAGTTGCTTTCTGTGGTATTGAGTGCAGGTGAGCAGTCGTGGGATTCTGAGGTAGGTGGTTTTCATTTCTACTTGGGTGACTCTTCCCTTACAGTCTTTGTGTAGATAAGTAAGCTGATAACTGTTTCACTTCCATATCAGGCATTTAGCAGAGACTTGCCACTGTTAAATGGTGCAAAATCTGAAGATCTTGCAACCTAAAATACTTCAAAATAATGGTAAAACACTGGAAACAAAGCTTGCAGAGTTGTAGAGGAAAAGTCATTGGCAAGACATGCTCTTTGCCTTATAAAAAGCTTGAAAATTTAGAGGTACCAATAAAATATTTAGAAAATGAAAAGAAAGAAATAAAAGGTTGGCCTAGGAGTTCGGTGTGGAACCAGCAGCTCTTGGCTGTGTACAAATTCTTTCAAAGAAACATTTGGAAAAGTTCTTTGTAGCATTTTTATTGTGTTTTTCTTCATCAGTTTTGTTGCCAAAAGAATTTAATGTGTGCTGAATACTTGCTGTGTCTTATTCTCTCAAGTTCTTTGACATGAGCATCTCAAAAAAAGGCAACTTTTCTCTGTTAGACAGCTCAGGCTCCCTCTTTGGAGCAGAACAGCAGCAGCTGTAATGCACCATAATCCAGACAGATTTTGGAAGGCCTGTATCCTGGAATTCAGGGATCTGTTTATGGCTTTGCCATAGCAGTTGGAGACAGTTGTTCCCTGGTTTGCTGTTGTGATTAGTGAGGGTGGCAAGAGAGATCCTGACTTTGAGACATCCCAGGAGCCACAGATTGTAGTAAAACCACTGAAATGTCAGTGCTTCAAGTGGTCAGTGATTCATATGGCACAAAACCCAGGAATAATTGGGAATTTCTGTTGAGCAATGGTGTATTTTTCTAAGAGTAGAAAAGTTGCATTAGTTGAGCAGGTAACTGTCCATCTGGACAAATATCCCACTTCTGGATGCTTTAAAGCAAGGTGTTAATGTGCCTCTCTTCAATATCCTGTTCATTGTCCAGCACTATAGCTGTGTTGGGCTTGGAGCAGAGGGGATTTCTTCCTCATCCCAGTTGGTGATCAGCTTATGTCTTGATGATATGGATTGATAGGCCAAATAATTCTTATATAAGCCAGCAGCAGTTTGAAATTTAATCCTTTTCATAATGGAAATTGCATTTATGTTTTGCAGGCATCCATCAGGCGAGGTGGAATCTTAAATATTCCAGCAGCCTTTGGAAGTTTGCTGTCTAGTTTGTCTCAGTAGCCTTATTCAACCTCCTGTGAATTTGGTTAAACCACAGCTGCACTTATCCTCTCTTATAACGGTAGGAGCCGAATCTTTTCATCCATAATGAATAAAGTCCTATTATGTCTAACAAGATTGACCCCAATCCTCCCCCATATGACAGGCAGTGCTCCATCTGTACGAATTTCAGTCACTGATATTCCTCTTCACTCTAAAAAGCCTCTGACTTTGTGGATAATTTGAGCAGCCACCATAAGTACGAGCTCATGGTTTTGTTATTTGCTGGCTCAGTTCAAGGACACACAAAAGTTGTGGTGTGTTTTTGCTGGTCTACAAAGACTCCAGGTGTTCTTTATAGATGCCTTCCCTTTGCTCTGGAAGAAATATTGGTAATTGATATTAAATATTTTGTATTTCAAAGCTGGGATTTCTTTACAGAAAGAAGCTCTTGATCTCTCCTTCTAATTTACCAACGTTCTCACTTCCTTCTGGTTTTTGGATATCTTCCAGTCTAGTCTGAACAGCAGCTGTGGCTAAATGTGTATCTGCATTAAGCTCATTCTGTAACTCATTTGTGCTCTATCCCTGTTTGACTGCTGAAATGACATTTGGATCACAGTTGTCTGTTCTAGGTTAATAGGCAGTGTGTCTGGATAGGGAGATTTTCTATGACGGGATGCGAATGGACAAACAGAACTTGGTTCTGTCTCATTTTTGCTCTCCTGGCTGAAGCATCTGGGCAGTTCCATGTGTATATTTTAAAAGCCCAGTCAATGCCTTTCTTATCTCCCAGGGAATGTAGGGTTGGACAAGGCCCCGTGCCATTGGAATCTAGCACTGCCTTGACTTTGTAAGAGAAAAACAGGTTCAAAATGTGGCTTTGTAGCACTGGCAGCACCCACTTCAGTCTCGCCTTACATCACCAAGATCAAAAGAGAGAGCTGTCAGTGACAACCATATCATTCATGTCGTTGCACTTCACAGGCAGCCTCCAGTCTGGCCCTATGCCAGACATGAATCCTATGCCTTTGGCGCCCAGTGTGGGGGCCCAAAGGAAAGGGAAAGCATCTTCCCTTTTTTTTTCCTCCCTTTCTTTCGCACCCAGCTTAAAGGCACAGAAAGGCATAGGATTCATGTCTGGCATAGGGCAGATGATAGGGAATACAGTATCATACAGTCACCCCGAGACAGGGATCAAAGATGGAAGAGAGAAATCTGGCTGTTTCCATCCTGGAAATTCAATGCAACTGAGCCGATGTGGCTGCGGTGTCCGTGAGCCAGCCACATGTCCTTAGGGGTCAGTATTCAGGGTTGGGTTTTTTTGATTGAGATAAGGAAATGGGAATGTCCATATTGACAGTTATCATGTCTCTCCTGTGGACAAGAGCTTCTTGGGATGTCCTCATGAAATTCCCTGTAACTGTGCAGTAATCCCTCCACACCTGTGTTTATGAACCTTATATATCTGATTCTGAATCGGGTGTTTGTTTCTTGCTCGTAAATAGTTGGAAATGGGCCTGATTTTAATTCTTGGGAATGTTGACCAACTCTAGTGACAGGCATTGGTTGGCTTTCTGATGGAAAACAGATACCATTTCTCACACCTAGTTTTTATTTTCTCTGCTTTGCTTTCCTATATTGCAAACTCAATCCCAGTGAGTGTGATCCAACCCACAGCAGGATTCCATCAGGGTCCAGGCCCATACTGTGTTCTTCTCTTTTCCTGGTGGCAGCCAGTGTTCAACAGGAACTGTAAATCCATTGTGAATTTGTACCACAGCTATATGCAGATGTCTCTAACTCAAAATGGGGCCCACCATTGTTTGTACATGGTTCTTCAGTCCCCTGCCTTCCCGTCTATCTTTTCAAACAAGACCCACATGGGAGGCTTTTAACTTTCTGTGTCGGACCTGGAGATGGGATCAAATGTCATTTCAGCATGCGTTGCATTCGCAGACCATGAGAAGTCCGTTCCACCAGGGCCATGAGAACCATTGCCAGATTTGGACTTGATGGACCAATTTTCATTTTCACTGCTATTATCAGAGTGAAAAACAATCCTTTTAGATGCCAAACCTGGCCCTCAGATTGCTACTAGGGTTGGCAAACTTTCCATGAATCTCATGTTCTGACTTAATTCCAGCATTCCCCAGTGCCTCAGTGATTTCTTAGAAAAATATGTTCCATTTGAAATTAAACACTGGCCACAGTAGTGTGCATTTATGTAGCGGGTTTCTCCCCAGAATCTCCCAGTGGATATGTTCCAGACTGTATATCCAGGATGGAGTCCTCATGGGATGATGTGACTGGTGGTACTCCCCCCTGTTCTGCACACCCTCAGCAGCTCCTTCTTTGGCGCACCTGTTGGAGCTGGAACCCAGCAGGAAAGTGAGACAGTGCAGTGCTTTGGAAAAGGAAGTAGGAATCTTACGGAAAAGCAGATGGGAGAGCCCAAGGGTGACCTCTCCTTCCCCTCTCTGTGTGATAAGTGCAAGATGGTTTTAGCAATTAAACGTGATGAGAACCAGTGCTAATTCACCCTGGGTCAGCCGTCTCCCCCACTCTTCCATAGGGTGTACAGCTGGTTTAAGCACTGCTTAAAATCAAAGTCCTTGAGTTTCATGAACCTCCACAAAGTCCAGTCAACTGGAAGTTCAGTGTTTGTTGGGAATGGGACCTTAGAGAGTAAAGAAATAAAACATTCTGTTAATACTAGGTCTACTAGGCTGGTCTTTATTTCTTCCTGTTGATTTCTCTCAGGTATACAGGAAAAATGCCTCTTATTTTATAAATAGTAAATTCTTTGTCAGCTTTCAACTATTAAAAATATGCTTCTTTCATGCAAGTTACTTTTATATTTAGGGAGATTGATGCGTCTGTTTATCCTGAGACTGACACCAGCCTGAGGTAAAACATGAAAAGGTTTGTAGCAAACTATTCCTTTCTTCTCAGAAGGACTCTCATCACTTAAACACTCCTGCTCTCAGCTGTACCATTTGCAAGGACTGGCAGGATACAAAGAAAAAGTACTGTTTGCTTTATGTGGAAACTTTGCTACTCTGGGGATCAGCTCGAGTAAAGCTGGAAAATATGATAATTATATTTTCCTAGCCCAGTGCAAACTAGGCCAGCCCAGGTGGCACCATGAGCTGTGCACAGTGCCCAGTAGCACGCAGTGCCAAATTGTGTGGAGCTGCATCTGGCTGCTGGAAGTGCGAGGAGAGTCAGGGCAGAGCTAATTTCTGCTCCATTGGTGTGCCCGTGGTCTGTCCACACACAGCAGTGCCTTTTGTGTGGGATCAGTGATGGAGCTGGAACAGAGCTGCAAACTGGTGAGGATCTCTAACAATACTTAACAATCACATATTATAAGAGGGAAATGGAGTTTACATGTAAGTTAATACAAATGCCTTGTTTCTCTGCTACATTAGAGATCGAGCACCAAACCAATTAATAATTTGCCATAAAGTCCCGGAGTGACATTTGGAGACTTGGTGTCTTCATGTTCCTTACACAGGAAAAGGTCCCAGCAAAGGTGGGACCAGCATCTCTTCTCCTGATACCCCAAGTCTTTGGGGTTTTTGCTGCACTTGAGAGAGATTTTATTTAGACTGCAGGTTTCTTGTCAAAATTATTGCAAACTTGTGAGCTGTCTGCAGTCCTGCTTTTCTCAGGCATTCTTCCTGTTGGTCCTGGAGAAGCAGGAGCTGGAATGGCAGGTCAGATATGGACAAAGTATGGTCTACTCCTCATGAGCGTGTTCCCAGACTCAACGCTTCCTCTTGGCTTTAGGATATTTGCAGAGGTGCTCTCTGGAACACCTGTATGGTGAACTTGGTAAAGTTTACAACCTCATCCTCCCTAAAAATGGCTTTCCCTCCGTTTGGATAACATTTCCTCACAGGTTCTCATTTGAGAAGGCTTTTAGCATAAAGAGAAATTGATAACCTTTTCTGTGTCATTGCTGGAGCAAATCCGGTAGGAAATGAGATCCTTAGGAAAAGGTTTTGTGGGATGGTGTTCAAACCTGCACAATCTAATTAATTGTTCGATTTGTCAGTGTTTTGTAATTTCTTCAGAGCCTTATTAAATCCCATGAACGACACCTTGCTCTCATTCCTCTTAGACTACACAGGTCTCTTGAAAAGGTCTTCTTGTGCGTAAGGATAAAATTAGTTGGTCTGTTAGAACTTCTGCTCTTAACAGACAATTTCCATTGATTTTGACATTTAAAGGCAACAGACTATGGTAGAATTAGACAAATTAGACCAGAATTTGACAAAGATCGTGATATTTGGCAGTTTAAGGAGTGCATTTGCAGATTTTTAGCCTATTTTTTTGCACATTTTATTTAGATCATTGCATTTTGCTATTGGTAAGAAGCCTGTTTCAATAAAAAGTTATTTTAAAATAGCTGTACTAGATAAAGCAGGAATATCTAATGTCAGGTGAGTGAGGGCAGAGTTTGTATCCCATTATATTTACATGTTTTGGTGATGGGCACACTTAAAATCATGTGGATTGAAGCTGGCTTTGGACCTGTTCCCTGCTGTTTGGCTGCCTGAGCAGCATGATGTGGATTGAAATACTTGGGGTTCCACCTTAGACAGAACAGAACTGTGCTGCCTGGATATTAAAACATACCCAGGAGACACAAGGGTTTAGATGACTTAATGAAAAAATAGACAGATTAGGTCTTGGACTTGTTTTCTAAATGTATTCGTCCCTCTGCACCCTCCCCAGCAATGACACTGGAACATTCCTTTAGCTATTACATGAGGCAGAATCTCCTTTCCAAAGTGTTGGAATGTGCAGCCGATCCAGACATCTGATGGCTGGAAAAAAAACAGGGATACTGTGCATTTTTTATTATTTTTATTTAAATCACAATGCTCTGGGTCTCTGGCCTCCAAACCATTTGTAGGCCCTGCAATGAGCAGATAACTTGTAATTAATGAAAGAGATTAATGTAAATTCCAGTAAAATGAACACATATAAAATTCTTGGGAAACATTGAAGTAAAAAAACCTTTCCCTTGTGCTCTTGGAGCGTGTCAGCCATCAAGGGGTTGATATGATATGATATAATATAATATGCTGACACAGAGAAACCTAGTTATTACAAGAGGATTAAAGATACTCTGCTTGAAGACTGAAGCATTCTGCTTTGGGTTTTTTGGTCAGCAGACAGTTCCAAGATTTCAGGGTTAATTCCAAGTGTCATGTTTTGCCGCTATTCATTGATGGTTGCGAATAGCTAAGTTTAAAAAAAATAGAAAAAGAGAACAAAAGAGGTTTCAGATATCCCAGTACACTCCAGGAAAGCCTGCCACATCTCCAGAAAACAGAACTTAGTAACTGAAACTGTTAAAATCACAACTCTTTATAGAAATTTCATTTTATTGTGCTTTCCTCCTGAGGTATTTAATAGAAAATGTTGCACGTGGGATGTTGTACACTTTCCAGGCTTTATCTGCAAGGTCACTGCTTGTGTGAATAGAGCAATTTCACAGCAGATCCCACGATCATGGAACAGCAGTGCTTCCCACTGGAACATTCACGGGGCACTCAGGAATGGGTGGGTCCTAGGTCTGGGTGAGCGTGTGTTCTCCCCTCCCCGTATCAGGAAAACTCTGGGCTCTCACACTGATGTTCCTCACAGCACAGAATTTGGGGGAAGGTAAAAGATTCAAGGGCTGCAGATGGAGTGTGCCACACGTTTTTTAATAGTGGTGAAACAAAGGGAATAAAACAGTTTGGGAAAATACTGCTCTTGCTCTGACTGTTGGTGCTTCAAGTAATGCTTTCCTTTTGTGGGAGAGGGGTGTGGGACAGGAAAGGAAACAGCCTCTGTAGGTACAGTAAGTTTTGCCCGTTAGCAGTTCTCTCTGCAAGTTAAAGGTAAAGCAATAGGAATTATTCTGTAATAAATCCCAAAACAGCAGTGTAAGAATAAAATGATAACCAAGAGGGAGATGGTGAGTGATCAGAGCATTGGACAGACACTCCATATTCTTGGATTCTCTCCAAGCTCCTGGTACATCATTTAGTACAGGAGCTTTCCTTGCCTCCTGAGTGCCTCAGGTGAAGGCAACTTGCGTATGGCTCTGGGGAATCCTGAAAATGTGGAACTCGTCCCCTCTGGAGTTACAAAATGTGGATGGGCTCCTCTTTTTTACAGTGGAAAAGTGTGCAATCGTAGCCACACTGGCTGGAGTTGTTCTTCATTGAGCAGTTACACTTCCATGGTGTTCCACTGTTTGCTCTGTGCCATTTTTACAGGCCTCAGCATTACGGATTTTGCAGTCAGCTGTTTGAAAGGAGGCAATAGTGATTTCCCAGGAGTGGACCTTTCTCCCCACTAACACTGGGATAATATTTGTTTCCTATTGCAGCAGGCAGAGTTGGAAATGTAAATGTGTAAAGTTTTACTGTCTCATCATTCATAAGAGACACAGCCCGCTCCCCCTCCTTCCCCAGAAAAGCCCCTGCACGTGTCGCGACAGATCTTCTGTATCCCTCGGTGGGCAGAACCAGGGCTGGAAGTGCTGTTACTTGGGAGTTGGGAAGACCAGTTGCTCAGAGTGATGTTGTGTCTTTCTGCAACTGCTCAAAAGTGCTCAAGGCATGGGATTTTAAATAAGTGACTTTTCTGTGTTAGTGTGAAAAACAAAAAAAGACATTTGAATAACAACATTCTGACACGTGCCATTCTTCAAAATAAAAAACCTCATTTCTTTTAACTTAATTCCCCCTGTCTTGTGCCCATTATCTTTCACTTATTCATCAGGAAAAGTTTCCCTAATCAGCTTTGCTTTACCTTAACTGGAAAATTTGTTTCAGTTTGCAGGGGTTCTGTGCGGCATGGTGAAGTTCTTGTCTGAGCAACCCCTCTTCTGAAGGAAACCCAAAACCACAGGTGGGTTTCCACACCATTGCTTTGGACGGGCTTGGAACAACCTAGTCTAGTGAAAGGTGTCCCTGCCCGTGGCATGGATGAGCTTTTAGGTCCCTTCCAACCCGGACCATTCCAGGACTCTGTGGTTATTTTTAAATATTCCCTGTCCATTGCCCACCACCTT
This sequence comes from Dicrurus megarhynchus, assembly GCA_013399195.1. Lineage (NCBI taxonomy): Eukaryota > Metazoa > Chordata > Aves > Passeriformes > Dicruridae > Dicrurus > Dicrurus megarhynchus. The sequence continues at coordinate 88,978 of VXAD01004422.1, read as the reverse complement.
TCCTATATGCTTTGAAACACCATTGGTGTGTAACAAACTCCACACTGGGTGACATCTCCAGTCTTCAATTCAGGACAATCCCAGGGTGCAAAAAGTCCAGAGGAGACCACAAGTGTTCTGGGGCACCACTAAATACCGTTATCTGAAGGGCAGCCAGTCAATGGGCCGTTCATCCGCTGGGAACGCAGGGAGGGAGCGGGAAGCTGAGGAGTTCTGATTTAAATGTCAGATTGTTTTGAAGTGCCGTGTGTGCTGTATGTAGGTCAGGGCTGAAGGGATAGACTGGCTCTGCAGAGGTGCTGAGAATGATTAATTTCCCTGGGCAGAATTCTCCGGGTTTGTTTTTTTTGCTGTGTGCTCGAGTCAAGCCGCAATTTCTCATGGACAATGGGCTCAGGTTTTGGACCATTTGCCTAAAGGGGAAATTTATCCTAGCAGCTGCTGAAAGGGAAACTCTTGTGGATTGGTATCAGTTTATGCATTAAAAAAAACGAAATTTTTCGCTGCGTATTGGGGAGCTTTTCAAGGATGGTTTGTTTATGTTGCTGCTGTGTTCTCTGCCCATTTGCATCAGTGAGAGGTAATATTTGGGTGCTTTGCAGCACCATGGAATGTGTGGACCAGGCAGCAGTACCTCATTTCCTATGGAAAACTGTGCCCTTTCAGTCCTTAGCCCTTTGTATTGCCAAACCAGAGATGCTAATGGGGTAGTATTGTTTTAAACACAATAACATCCAGCCTCATGGAATACTTAGGGAAGACTTAACATCTCACTAACCCTCCTTTATAAGAGCACGAGCCTTGTTGTCGTTCTTCCCCGTATTCCCAATCAGCCTGAACTTTTGTCTCCAGCAAAACATATAAAAATTGGCTGATAAGTAGTTTTAAATGTCAGTAGAAAAAAGTCTGGAAAAATTGCTTGATGTTCTAAAATACTAACTTTAGATATTCCAAACTAGTAACTTTAAGTAGCAGTTTATTGTTTATTTTTTGCCACTTTGGTGTTCACGAATGCAGGAATGGATTTGTCAAACGGCTTCTGTGATTGTTGCACAACCCGTCTTCTCACGCTTTACAGATTAGTAGTTGTCCTGAAATTGTCCAAAGGAACGTGTCTCCAGGGCTTGGCTTTTATTGGGCTTGCAGGATGCCTGAACACAAGCTCTGCCTTCGCTCCTACTCGCTCTTTATATCGTCACACACTCAAGAGTCCCTGAGAGATGAGAAGCAGGTGGAGGGATTATAGGGAAGATATTATAGGGAAGACACTGGATGTGTTCTGTGCTGCAAAGCTGGTTTAAAGATGGGTTTGCTCAATAATTACCTCAGGCATATTTTCTAACACAGTTTGGCAAGTTCCTCCAACACTTCCGGTAGGTGCACGTGTAATTTGTACGTATCCTCAGAGAAGAGCTTCATCATCTGAAAGGAGGCTTGCAAACGGTGCTATTTACTGAATAAAATGTGTTTTCCTGGAATCCTGATGGATTGATTTCTTGCCTCTGCAGTTTTTTCTGGCAGCTGCCCCTTTATGGAGTTGTGCCTTCTGGGTCAGAGATGAAAGGAGCTGGCTGTAACCCCGTGCAACTGAAACCCTTTTTCCAAAGGTACAGTAAAATTTTAGCTGTTGAAATGCAGCTTTGCCTGCTCAATAAAGCCTGTGAATTCATATTTTTGCAGCAAAGAGAATACTTTGATTCTTTGTTGCTGGACACCTTTGGTTGCTGCTGGCTTTTTGAGGCGTCTAAGTCAAAAATACTCTTTTCATTTTGACCTCTTTTTCCTGAATCACGGAAAAAACCCCATCATTTGAGATTCTGTTTGTGTATAAGTGTATAATTTCCAAATAATTTCTTCTGATGCAGTAGAATCCTGTTATATGGGAAAAAGATACTGTTAAGGATACTTACAGAGGTTTTACGTTGAGGACTGCCAGTTTTTCTCAGACCTACCTTTACAAGATTGTCCCTCTGCTGACAGCTCTTGGGGTCTGAAATATTTTCACTATTTACGGTGGGAAATGGCATCACAGTGTTAAGATCAATTCTTCAATCCTGAAGCAGAGCTTGGAAGTGAAATGACAGGAAAAAATACCGGGAAGTAGACGAGTTTTGTATGTTTTTTGTCACCGCTCAGATCACACCCAAATCTGAGGGCTTTCTGATTTTCAAGCGGAATTTTCAGTTCTGCAATACCCTTTTAAAATTCCAGATTTCAGCCGAAACTATTAAACCAGTGTGAAAGAATCTGTGCTGGAGAGATTTCCAGCCAGCTTGAAACACAATCAGTACTGGAATTTTCATTTGAAAAATCTGATCTTGCAAAACTGCTCTGTGTGTTTCCAGGCCATTACAGTCTGGAATCTAAGATAAGCAACTCAACTCCACGGATTTCTTGCAGCTAAATCTGACTTGCAGGGACTCACTCACACCACAGGCAAACCTCCCATGTTAGAGGCTTGTAGAGACAAAAAACCCACGGCTCCCGAAGTTGTTTAAAAGCACTTCATCTGGTTTTAAATAATTTGATTTTTTCAGTTAAGAACGTCAACTTTTTTTTTTCTATTTTTTTGGATGGAGGAGTTTTGTTGTTTTTAGTAGTATCTGTACATGAACTTAACTGTTATGAATTAAGATTTTTTTTTGTAGAAACCACAAAAAAATTCTATTTATTTTAGAGATTTCAGAATTTCTGGAACAATATTCAGAAATATAAAACTGGTTCATTTTTCCTGGATTTGAGTCTCCTCCTACCAAACTGTAAGGGAAAGAATTGTCTCAGAAAATACAGACCTGTCCATTTTCCAGGGGCACTGAGGAGCTGTGGATGTGTAATCACTTCAATCATCTCAGGGTCTAAGTGCATGTTACCAGGGAGGAATTACTTCTTCTCAGAAGTGACTGACATTCCCAAAAAATGTCCATTTCTCCCCCATTTTTAGGAGAAGGGTTTGAAAGGCAGCATTGTGGTAATCCTTTCTGATCTGCTGTTTCATTGAAAGAGGTAAAAGCAGTCATGGATCTCACAATTTGAGAGAGGAAAGTCCTCCAGGAGTAGGATATGATGTGCTGGCTGCTTCCTTATGGAATTCTCAGGAGAAGCAGAAGGAGGGCTCTTCTTCTAGCGTGTTAGGTGGTTTGCTGGGTGGGTTTTTTGGTGTAGTTGGTTGGGTTTTTAATTCATCCAGGTTTTTCTTTCCTCTCCTTCCACTACAACACAGTAGAGTTTCTGGGAAGGGGTAGCAGTGTGGAGCTGTGGCTAGCAAACCTGAGGAAAATGGGTTGAATTTGTGAACTTCTCCAATCTCCCTTAGTCCATCTGTACAGAAAGTGAAGCATTTCAAGATTATATTTACCAGTGTTTTGGGTTTTGAAGGGAATATTCAGAATATCCTCTGATTGAACACCATGACTTGAAATGTCCCAGTTCTGGGGAGGTGAGTGCTTCTGCAGGTGTGCTGATGGGTTTTTTTGTATGCCAGCAGCCATAACAGCAAATCAAACCAATTTACATCTGATTCTTCTCTTGCTTTGAGATCAGAAGGCATTCCCTGAAATGTCCCTTGAAGAGCTGCATCCAAGGAAACCAAGGAGCTTTGGCACTAGGGGTTTGTGTAGTGCTGCTGCTTGGAGAATCCCTGCAAAACCACACCTGGGCAGGTCAGGTCCTGCTCTGAGCACCTTGTTTGCTTGAGTCTTTCTGAAGTCCATAGTCACAGGAACAAGGAAAAATTGCAGTCTATTATGCCCACATTTATAAATTTAAGAAATGAAGGATTTAATAGTGTCTAATTTTGAAAAAATATATCAGAACTTTGAGCGTCCAGTTCTTGACTCTAAATTTGATTAACCATTTTTCTAACTCCTTGCCACAAAGGAATATAGAAATCCTGATTATTTCATCTGAACTGGCATGTTGTAAATTAAATCCTCCTTCTACAGGGAATCCATACCCTAAGTTCCCCCTCTGTGAAATACATTTTTCTTAGGAAATAAAGTGTGTTTTTTTAATTCTTGTTCTCTTCAGTGAGGGACCAGACAGCCATCAAAGCTGCAGTAAATGTATGTGAGTGCCCTGAGCTACCTCAAAGGCAGGGCATGGCAATTCTACCAGGGCTAGCATGAAGTGATAGATTCAGAAATGTGCTGGTGAACATGGGAAATCTGCAAGTAATGAGCTTATTGAGTCCAACAGATATAAAATATTTATTTTGCATTTTTTACTTTAAAAGAAGAAAAAAATGAGCATGAAGGAAATCTCATTTTGAATTATGGCTCTCATAGTCCTCAAAAGAGTAACCACTTCAGTTTAGCCAGAGAAAAATTAGTATTTCCTGCTAAGGATTGTATTCTTGAGATACTCATCAGTGCATGCAAGAGTATTACATCACTGTCCTCTGGGAATATCCATTTCCATCTTTTTCCGTCCCATTCTGTAAAACGCTCCGTGAGAATGAAACGATTCCCTGAATGAAATCTCATTTTCTTTGACCTCTTCCCTGCTGAGGAACCCTATAAACACAGGACAGAATTATGTAGCTCAGAGGAAACGAAGCTATACTTTTATATTAAAAATATTATTAAGGCTTCTGCATCTGGGGATGTTTATTCCCAGTCTGGAGAGTGGCACTGGTTTTCAGGGGGACCATGTCCCTGCTTTCCATAGGTGTAGTATATGTGTGATTATCCCTATTGGTTGGAATCTTCATTTTGTAAAGAAAATCTATCCAGAGCCTGTTGAAAGGAAATGGGGCATGGTCAGGAACGCTCATTCCTCCATACAGCTTGCCATACACTGTTCCCTCTGCTGGGTTTGTACCTGGCTGAGGACAGCAGCAGCAAAGCAGTGATATTGCAGCTGCTCTAGGTGGTCACAAGGAACTGCTGCTGGGTTTGCTTAGAGCCAGACTGCTTGACATCATAGAATCCTAAAATCATTTGGGTTGGGAGGGATCTTAGAGCCCCCCTCATCCCAAACCCCTGCCATGGGCAGGGACACCTTCCACTAGACCAGGATGCTCCAAGTCAGAAATAAAGAGCTTAAAGCATGAGTTTGCTTGGAGAATTTGGGGCTTTGGGAGCTTCTCCATAATCAACATGAAATTAGTGGCATTTCCATTGCATTTCACTCATGTTCTGTGTTGCTGGCACAAAAATGTCACTTTCTAAAGAGCAGATGTTATTGCTATTAGGATGCTCCTTTTCACCATGTTTAGTGTTCAGGATGTTCCTGTGGCTGGAGTCAGATAATGGCGTTGTTGTTGTTGTTGTTTTAAAGTCTATACACACTGGCCTTTAACCAAACCTAACAGCAAGAATGTTTCTGTACTGAATGAAGAGGGGAGTGAGTCAGGCTCTTTGTCTACCTTTGGAAGTATTATTGGAATATGATAGTAAGTTGTTCCTTTTGACATCAGAATGTAGAAAGGAAGGGAATGTGGGAGGTCTGATGTTGAGTGGGACCACACCTATGCCAGGAAAAACCTCTGTTTTCTCCTCTTCAATTTTTAAAGCTCTGTGTTCCACATGGAAAGATAACTGTTATTTACAGGGATTCAAGGAGAAACTACTAAGGCCCATCCCTTCTGCAGTGCTCTGGATTTTGCTGCAGAGATACAGCAAATCCCAGAACCTGGTTGAAAGATGGGTGGCCAGTTTTAGCTAGTCTTCAATCCAATTTACAGGCACTCCACAAGAAAGTATATATTCATGTTGGCCTGGACATTCCAACTACTCCATGGAAAATGTAATTCTAAGGCTTATGGCAGAATTTAAGCTAGTTTATATTTGTTATATATATTTTATCAAGCTATAATTTAGGAATTGACTCTGGATTAAATTTATTCAGTGAGAAATCATGCTGGAAATTGCTGGTGAGCAAGATTTCTAACAACTCCTGGTTCTGACAGCCTTGGAAGCATAACAGGAGTAGCCTTTCTGGTTTCCTACATTCCTTCAGTCTTCAAAGGGGCTTTTAGTCATTTTGGTTTGGCTTTTCAGGAGAATATGAACTCCAGTTCTTAATTCATTTGAACTATGTGTACATCCTCAGCCTGTTCTCTTGGAGAGAGCTTGGATGGCTTTGATTCATATGACATCTCTTTTATCCCTTTTTTTAAGTTGATACAGGAACAATGCTGAATAATGCTAAATTCAGTTTTCCTGTGGCAGGCTCCAAAGGTCCCTCTGAAGCTGCATTGTATCCAGAACAAGGTGTTCTCCGAGGGTCACGTGTTTGGGGGTAGGTGTGAGCAGAGGCCGGGGCACAGCACCCGTACATAAAAGAAGGCAGAGTCTATCCCAAAAACACGACAGCAGCTGCCTATGGAAGCTGGCCTGGCCTAGGGCAAATGGATAAGCATGGAAAGCCTAAGAAAACTAGGCATTGTTTCCTTAGGAAAGTTTGTTTAACTAATAGACTTAATTTGCCAATGGTTATCTTTAAATTAGAATTTACAATCCTTTGCCTGATTACTTCAAGATGTACTTTTTTTTGCCTTCAAGGACTCTTAAATCCCAGGAGAATCCCTTTAAACATCTGTTCTGGCTTCTCTAGAGATAGTGATGGGGGGCTGCTGTGATACTGTAATTAGATGTGGCTCCTTGATTAACCAGGATTCCTGTGTCCACCTGGTAACACCTTTTAATTGGAGCAGATAGGTGCATCCCATAAGAGAAACAAATGCATCCATCAAAATACTGAAATGGAATTCAGGGCTTATTTTATTTATTTCTTACTTATATTTTCTACATGTAATTATCTATGCTCTTTTGTGTATGATCTTGGGAAATTATCACAGTTTGAGTTCATGGTTTGGTGCGAGTACAACAAGTACAATGATTTATGTGCATCCAGTGAATATTATTTTACCTTATGAAGGATAAAATTCCCAAAACTCAGTACTGATGTAATACTACTCTTATCAAAGTTGCCACAGGTTTGAGAGGCAGTTCTCGTTGTAAACTCGTGTGGCCTTGTGTATTATTTCTTCCTTACATCTTTCATGAAAAGGTTCTGGCCATTTTGCTAAGTGTGTGGGCCTGCTGGTGTGTAAAACACCAGCCTGGCTTTATTTAGCAGACCGAGCTCTTGTTGGAATTTAAAGGAAAAATAATATTTTAAGTCCAAATGAGAGCTGGATGTAGCAGCTTGTCTCTGGGTGGACAGGCCGAGTCTCAGACCCCTCAGTTCCTGTGGCTCAGTCTACAGATTGATCTAAATGTGTCTGTTCTTGGATTTCAGGTCTGGACCTGAGTCAACTGAACTTCTCCAGTGTGTGGTGATCATTAAATTTGACTTAGAGCCATGAGAGAATGTGCTGGAAAACTTGGAGTTGGCTCCGAATTGCCATTCAAGCAATGCATGTAAAAAAAGCCTACCAGGTATTCACACTAGACATACCATCACTTTTTTTGCTTTGCTAAAGGAATGGATTCCAGAGCAGTACCAGGTTCTCTCTGCTAATGCCAGTGGCCAATTTCTAGCATAAAGAAAGGAAAATAACACTCCAGCCTAACTTCATTGTAATGGTGGTTGTGCTGGGGCTGGTGACAAAGGAGTTAGTTGGTAACTTTCTTTTCTGTTGAAGATGCCACTTAGGATTGAGTTTGGGAAAGGATGAAATTCTTAACTACTGGCTGAATCCTCTGCACAGGGAAACTGGGTTTGGAGATGAAACACTGAGTTTATACTCCTCCCTCTCACTAATCATTAAATACACATGAGGAGCCGTGACAGATGGGCCACGTTCCACATTTTCAGAGCATATTTCAGAATTAATTGTGCTGACAACATTTTAGAAAGAGCTCCAAACTCTTTTCTCTTTGGCAACAGTGGCTTCTGGCTGCTGTCAGGCAGATGAACATGTTTTTCTGGGTTTATTATTTTAGGTTTGGTTCACATGCTCACTGTACAGGTGATTGGAGGAATGGGGGGAGTATTACCTATGTTCATTAACCAGGCTTCAAATACTTGCAGCCATCAACAGCTTTTTACCTGAGTGCCTGTGGATTTGGGAGGGGGAATAGCTCTGGGACTAGATAAGGAGAGGTGGGAGGGAAGCCCGGAACAGGATCCACGCTGTGTTGTTGTTTGTGGCCAATATAGATGGCTGTGAGGGATCCAGAGGGCTGAGGTCTGGTCTGCAGAGAATTCCAGCATGGTTTAGTCTAGACTAAACATTTTTGGATGCACTGAGTCTATCACTCTCGCTCAGGTTCCTCTGCCAGGGACTAATTGGAGCTGATGATCGCCTGCTATGAGAATTGCAAATTCCATTTCAAAGGTGCTTTTTTATGTTCTTTTCCTTTTTTAAAAAGCAGTTTACAGGTTTTGGCAAGAGGCTGTTTTTGGCTCTAAAACGACAGAAATGCTTCCAGCATAGATTTAGGCATAACTGTTAATATTCTCCAGATTCCTTCATTGAAAAACCATGCCAGTTACAAACAAACAAAAATCCACCCCTCTCTCCAATTTGGTTAGCCAAATTTACTTTCTATTCCTTTCTTTTCAGTCCATAAAAGCTCTTTCCTTCAGGCCTTGAAATGCAGAATGCATTCTTTCATTCTGGTTTTGACAGACGTCCATTATATGTTTCTCCCACAAAATTTGCCTGTTGTGGTGGGATTTCCAAAGCATTCCCCCTCAGCCTCATATTTCTGTGGTTGGAGTCAGAGGGATCAGTGTTAGACTGACTCTGGATGCCCTGGAAATCTCTTTCTTGCTTGGACACTTTGTTTTTTGTTCTTTCATTTCTTAAAAACATTTTACCTGGACAGACCTTGAATACCTTTACTTCATTCTGAGTTTTCAACATGTATTACTTGTCACTAAGAACAAAAGGAAGATGATGTATAGTGTACTAAGATGGATGTTAGGAATTGCTGAAGATTTTCTTTCAAATTTTAACAGGAGTTTTGAAGCATCTTCTCACCCCATCCTCAGCTTTGTCCATTATAGGAAGAAACCTGAAGGGCAGATATTTTAATGGTGGCCAGTCAATCAAAGGTTTTTATGAGAAGAGATATCAAAAGCCAATCACTGTTAAAATTAAGGTTTGAGGTTTCCTTATGAGGTTTTTTTTTGTGTTTCCATAGTGCTAATTCAGAAACAAGGAGATCTTGTAAAAGCTGTGAAGTTTTTAATAATGCAATTTAATTAATGTACATTTCCAAATTCTTTTAAAATCAAAGCCAGATCCAGAAGTAGCTGCAAGAAAGCTGCAGAACTGATGGAAAGGTGAAAACCAGAAACTTTGCAGAGTTATCACATAGAGATCTTCAGGCTGCTGCCTCAAGAAATGGTGTTTATAAGCATAAGGTAGAGATTGGGATTGGGATCAGAATAAGGCTCTGACTGGGATGAGATGAAAAGTTGCTGCTTCTCAAAAATCTACCTGGAGCTAGTCAAGGTTTGAGGACTTGGATTTTAAAGATCTAATAATCACCCTTGCATACATTACTGTAATAATCAGATAATTATTGTCTTCTCTTTGTGTGGTGAAGTTAATTTCGGTATTATTCTGAAAGTCCTAGCTCAGCTGTCTGGCTGGATAGGAAGAAATGCAGACTCCCAGAAAAATTCTCCTCACTTACTCATGGTTTTTCTATGGTAAAGCCTGTTTTGTGATGAGTCAGGCAGTTCTGGCTCCCATTTTGTGGGATAAAACTCCTGACATACTGTATTCCTCTTGTTGCAGTAGCAGCCCCTAGAAATCTTGGGAACCTCCAAGTTTATTCCAGCTCTTCAGAGATTTCTGCAGAGTCTTCAGAGCAGCCAGAGCAGATTTCTCTTTGCAGAGAAATCTTCTCCTGGAGGGTCTGCCTTCTGTGCCCTCTCATTCCTTGGAAAGGCTTCTGAGGAAGTGACAGCTGACTGATCCTAACAGGATCATAGGAGTTTGATTCTTTGATGTTCCTCCTATAGATGAGAGGAATCGTTGAATGTAAGTTCACACAAAGAAGAAGTGAGATGCAATGAGGAATGGTAATTTACCTGTCAGTCCAGGTCAAAGTCAAGGTAAAAGGTTTTTGTAATTGATTTTTTAAGAGTCCAAGGCTGATCTTTAAATAAAGCATTTGCACTCACTTGTAGGAGCTTAAGCCAGTTGTGTGCCCTCTAATTACATCAGCCCAGGAATGGAGATGTTGGGAACAGCACCAAATACTACAGGAGCTGCCAAGAGTGATTTATTCCAAGCATCCATGCGGAATCTTAGCCTGTGCTGAAGTCACAATGTATTTTAGCAGTAATTCTTTAACTCTCTGCTGTGGTGTTAGTTCAGTCATGGCCTTGTAACAGCCAAAGTGGAAAATGCTGCAGAAATGCCATGTTAAAACACATAATGCCAGAACTGCAAATATTGGGCTCTTATATTATTGTAAAAATGAGGATCTAACACACCTAAAACAAGAACCCAAATAATTTCTTCTCAAATCATAAAAACAATGAGATAAATAATACTAAATAGCATCGCTCCATTAAACCAATGAATTTGCCTTGATTTACACCAGCTTAGTGTCACAGTACATTTCTTACACTAAAGTGAGCTGTACCTGGGAGATGTGCAAAGGATTTTTCTCTTAAAGAAACCTGGGATTAAAAAAAAAGCAGTAATAAAATGTAGAAGAGGCCTTGTCACATGGTTTGAATTTACCTGGCCCGTAGCCAGCAGCCATAGGTTTGATTTGTATCCCAGCAGGTCACTGCAGAGCATAGCACTTCTATTAAAATGTGCTCAAATTTGTTAAAAGGCAGTGTACACACATAGTGTGTGATCAGTTATCAATTTTAATAGCATTTCCCTACAAAAGTCATCAGGAAAACTGCTGTATGCATCCCTGTGGCCTGTTTTGCTCTTTCTTCTAAGACAATTGAGCTTTCTTTACTGTATTTGAACTCATTACCTATTCTAAATTCTTCCCAAATGGCAAATGAGGGAATTTTGCATTGTCATAATAAAAGCTGAAATACATTGCAACAGAATTAATCCATTGTTTAGAAAAATGGTTTAAAAATCAATCAATATAATTATTTTAACTAAGTCTGTAAAGGATAAAGACTCTTTCTTGGCTCAGGTGATGCCAGTGGTGAACAACCTTACAAACCCATAGCAAGTCTCATCTCTTACCTCGGAATAAGTCAGAGTGGGTAATCTCTGGTTTTTTCCTTGAAAGCTCAGCACATTATTTGTTTATTGTTATTTCTTATTTTATCTGTGTCTTTAGTGTTAGAAATCCTTCAGAGTTTTGCCCTTCATAGAAGCAGGATTAAACCTGCTAAAAGCCAGCAGTGGTATGAAAAAAGGGTGCCAGGCAGGCTTTAGCCTCTTGGGAAAAGGAATTCCAGTAAGGAACACTGCATCTCAGAGTATCATAAAGCCTTCCTTGAAAGTGGAAAGTTCTAATTTTAAACTGCTGCAACTGATGAAGATCCTGGCACTGTCTCAGGTGATCAGCTCCCCACAGGCTCTTCTTCAGCCTTCTGGCCTGTGCCTTGATTAAATGGATGGATTCTGAAGGGAAGCCTCAGAAAACCACCATTTTAGCTATATTTATGGCATGGTATTTTTTCAGAAACCAATTGATGGTAATTAACATAGAGCAGCAGCAGCATTGTGCTTCATTTTTACAGAGCAATAACTCCCTTCAGAAGCAGCCCAAATTTAAGGCTGATGACAGCATTATTGTACAGAAAAATGGAGGTGTCAGTTCTCTTCTGTCTCTCAGACTGGGAGGGAAATCATTTGGTGCTCACAGTAACCAGGACAGAGTCATTAACATATTAATAGAGAAATTATATTTCTCTGTCCCTGGCTGAGCTTTGATGCCCAGCCTACCCAGGCTCTGGTGATTGCTCCAGCCAAAGTCCAAATTCAGCCCTAGAGCGTGACCAAGGGGTCTAAGAGTGACAAAAGGAGTCAGAAAATAAAAAAACCAGTGAAACCTGAAGAGGCTACTACTGTTCTGTGTTCCTGGGTGGCAGGATTCAAACACCAAGGCAGAGGAGTGAAGGAAAGGCTAAAGCTCAAGTTTACTTGCCTAGTCTGGGAAGGATATATAAATGGCATGCAAATGATAAGGTATAAAGTGATCAAATGCTTCCTTCTTGGTTCTTTCATCCTTTCACAGGTAGTGAGAACAAAGACATACCTGAGAAAGTACAAGGGGCTTTGAACAGATGCTGACTAAACATCTGTGGGATGTTGAGGAGCTGACTTCAGCATCGTGTAATGAAAGGAAATGCTGAGGTTAGGGTTTCTCATGGGATTTTTGGGTGGTTACTGCCCATGTCTGTACCACTGTGATGTGGGGGACAGTTCAGACTCCTCTTTACGGAATGCCTCGGTGACCTGTGTGGTGTGTGGATGAATACTTTGTCTGGAGTATGTACTGCTCCATTTCACCAGCAGCCACCATGAGCAGTGGACTGGGAAAATCAGTTCTGTCAGCCAGCTTGGCAAATTTGGAGTTCATATTAATCAAGGATACAAACTTTAGAATATAAGTGACTTTGTGTTATTAGTGGGGTGGGAGTTATGGGTGGGATATGTGATGTTTATAGGAGAGGCACAGAGATGAGTTACCTTGGGACAGAAACCCCTTTCCATGTCATGTTGCAGAATGTTTAGGTCACATGTGGGACAGTAAGAGCATTTTAGTCTTCATCCCTTTGCCTCCTCAGTCCTTGCAAAGGCAGACAGCTGTTGGCACCAGCCCTGTCTCATGTCCTTCCCCAGCAGAAAACATCCATTTTCTGTTTGTGCCTTCCTTGGGAGAAGAACAAATTTTTGGGACTCTTACTGCTTCTTCCCTTTGTTCTGACCTGATGCTGGGGGGACAAGACAAGAATGGGGAAGGACGACTTCTCTTTTAATTGACTAACCTAAGAGAAAAAGTCATAGCTGGCACCAGAAAGGAGAGAAAATCAATGGCTGTGTCTGATGTAAAGGAAGAGGCAGGAGCAGCAAAGCTGCCTCAGCAGCTCTGCCCCACCTCAGTCTCTAGTGCAGCATGGTTGATGCTGCTGTCTGCCTTTGGAACACTCATTTGCCAATGCATGTCTGGTAAAACTGAGCTCAGTGGATGTGGAGAAGGTCAGTGGATTTGAAAAAAGTCCAGAACTATGCAGAACTTACTGGAGTTTGCTGCACTGAGGCCATCAGGTTGATCTATCTGTGTGTCTGTGTGAGGAATTTTGCATTAAATGGTCCATTTACACTGGATAAGTGGCAGCTAAACACAATTTAATTATATCTCTAAGAGCAAGCAAGCCTTTTTCAGTTTACTGAGAGCGAGGAAAGTCCACTATTGCCATTTAGAGTCTAATCTTCCAGTAATCTGATATTGCCCCTAGTAGACTCTGAGAGAAGTATCCCATATTTCAGAGTCTTCATCATGGTACAGGAGCTCTTAAGGTTGGTTCTGCCATCTCTATTTTCTTTTGGTGTGGAGTTGCTGAGGTACTACCTTTGTTTAAGGGAAATGAAGTCAGAGTTAAGGAAATCCCAGCCCCAGGGGCTGTTCAGACATTTGAATATATTCCCTTTTTTACCATTTCAGCGGGAGTACTTTGGGAAATACCAGCTGCCTCTCTCCTTATTTAATTTTCTATGGACTTTTTCTTTTCATTTTGTATTCTGTCATGACTTTTAAGTACATATCTCTGCCTTTTTCATGGTTCAGTCTCTGCTTTGCTATTTCTGTTTCCCTTGCATTCTCTGCTTTTACCCTCCCTTCCTAGGGAAGTAGGAAAATTCAGGTGTTAATACTGGAGTGATTTTTAGTGCTGTAGTTTCAGTGTTGAAACTTGCAGCTTTCCCTTGCTTTCCTCAAGCTGATGAAATATTTGTGAGAGCAGTGGCACCAATTTTCTGTGTAGATCTCAGAATGAGCAATTATTCTTAATCCATCCAGAGTAAAATCCACAGTTGTATCATTTCAGCACAGTTCTGTGTCATTCCAGTAGGAATATCCAGCTGAAATGGATGATACTTTGCCAGGATGTAAAAGGAACCTTCCTTAGGACATTTCTCTTTCATCTGAAGTTGTTCCCTTTTTCATTGTATTAGTACAGGTTTTTCAGCTGGTTGTTTTAACTCTTTTTTTTTCTGAAGATCAGCAAGATTTCTGTATAGGGTGTTTATTTAAAATATTTTACAATGTAAGATATACACATCCAACTTGAGCCTCATTAAAAGAACGTTGCCAAAAATGGAAAGCCTTCAGAGGCCTATTAGAGTGAATTATCCTAATGAGAAGCATGAATTCTGTCCTAACAGTTCAAACTGCTTCACTGGATCTGGAATTTTCCCAAAACCTACCAGAATTTAAAGACCTGTGTCTGTCTGGCTTCCCTTGCCTTGTAACCAGGACAGAGAGCAGCCAAGTGCTGTCTCTGCCAGCTGTATATTCAGAATATCATTTAAACAAAATACTTAACTAATAGCAGAAACTGTTTTGGCTTTGCTGAGCACGTGCAAGATATTTTTAGATAAAAATTCTCATTATCATTGCTAACAGAAAAGACTTGCTTTTCTTCCTGTAATAATTTCATACAGGTGAGCAATGGGAATTAAAACTCATACCCTGGTCTCTGTTGTGAGCCATTGAGCAGGATGGAGAGCAAGGAAATGAAGGTCCAAAGCAATCAGAACTGTCATTTTGAATGTAGTCTCCCCAGTGTTCCTGCCCCAAGGTTTTAGGTGAATGTTCCCAAGAAAAAATAGTTGCTTCGTGTAAGCTATCTCTGCATTGTCTGCTTTAATTGTAAAAGCATCAAGTGGCATTTCCTTCCCCATGAAATTCCTTGGCCTTGTATTGCCAGATGTGGCCATAAGTCATACAGCTGTAAATCAAACCAGTCCCTTTCTCCATCTTGCTGAACGCTGCTATTCTCAGATGTTCTTTGCTATTGGTTCCCCCGCAAAATGAGAAGGTATTGTTACAGCATGATACATAAACTTCATCTGCAGCTCTTTTTCCATTTTTCTGACACTGATAAGCAGTTTGAAAGGGTGATGTGTTACTGGCAGTGCTCATATGGGGTTGGAACGGTGCCCTGGAACCAATTCCCGATGCACCGGCACCCTGGCCCTGGCCATGTGTGTAAGTCTTCTGGCACCTCCTTCCTTACAAAATTAAGGAGATTTTTGCCTCTCTGCTTTATGCTGTTTTACGTACTGCACATGCTGATGGCATCCAGCTGGTGAGTTACTGGGATCCTGAGACTTATAAAGAGCTGGATCTAAAGCTGGAAAGGTAACTAATCCTTTTGAAACCAGGCACCCACTTGCAAGTTCAAATGACTTTCCATGTAGAATTGCTGGATAGAGCAATTTTTCAATTCTAGATTTAACATGGAAACCTCATTTTTTTTATTTTCAAAATTAGGAAGGTGTGTTTTACTTCTTGATTTGCTCGTTCTGTGCAGAATATCCTTCTTTCTTGCTGCTGCTTTGTTTTTTTCTCCTGGGTAGCCACTTGCAAAGTGCTCATCTTAAAACTAATTTTCACCTCTTAGTTGCTGCGGTCTTCAGGGAATGTCCAATTCTTCCTAAGGCATAAGTCAGTGCAGGTTTTTTCTTGAATTCCACCCATGCCAGCTGAGGATATTTGGGTAGTCAGTCCTTCCTGAAGAAAACAATACTGGTAGCTACATAAAGCTTTCTGTGCATTAGCCAGGTGGTGTGTCTGAATCTGGAATCAGGTAGGAGACCTTTTTTGTAGGACACTCCCTTAGTTATGTTTCTTTTGCTGTGCAATTTTTACTTGTAAACAATATTATTCATGCCCAGTAGCTATAATAATGATAGTAATCTTTTTTTTCTCTGGGTCTGACATTTCTAGAAAAACACGTTCATTGTGTTTCCTGTCAATGCTGTTTTATACAGAAGTTATTTATTTATTAAGCCGTAAGGAGTTAATGGAGAGGTTTCTTCAATCCTGTGTCATGCTGGAAATGCTCTCCTAAAAACGTGTGTCTCTGGAAGGGACTGAATGAAGTGGTGTACAGGGAGGAGCGGAGGTGCAGATAAATGTAATGTCTTTATGTGACTGAATGCAGCGGCTGTCAAGTGAGTTAAATAGCAGCGTTTCTCAATGCAAAAGCTGCTTGAAGCTGGTAATTATTGTGCCTTTGAGAAAGCAAAGCCATCTCATTATAAATCTGTAATGAACTATGAATCCCCATCTCACGCAAAACTATCTGAGATTAAATCTTTTTCCAGTTTGCATTGTTCAAATAATTATATCTAGCTGGGGTCAGAGTTTGGATGATGCATTCCCAGCCCTCGGGTTGGCTGGCTCCAGGACCAGACCACAATGTCAAACGGCTCACAGAGGTTTCCTATTGACTCTCTTTTGGCTATTTTCAGCTGTGCTGCTCCTTCCTGCAGTCTAATCGATGCAGCCCTCTGAGAAGTGCTTCCCCATTCTGTGCCTTGCCTTGCTTCCTGAAGCTTTGCTTTCCAAACAGAAACATCCACTTAAAATGCAGTCTTCGTTTAAGCTGCATTCCTCAGAGCGATCTCTTCCCAGTTCCAAACAGTAAATCACAGCTAAAACAGTAACAGAGAGCTGGTGTGCACAGCGAGGCTCAACTTGGAGAGCAACATCTGGAATTGTTAGGATGAGCAGGCAAAGCACTCTGGAGGGTTTAGGAGCAGTATTTTCTGTGCGTCGGGCTCTTTGGTCACCCTGTGCACGGGCTTCGTGCCGTTCACAGTGACAACGAGATGGCCAGGAGAGCAGGGTGGGATGATAACAGAGCTGAAACCCGGGAAGGGATTACAAAGGGCCTTTGCAAATGCAAATCCATGTCATTCCCAGCACCGCGAAGATGCCCCGAGGCAGTTGCCTCATTGTTAAGTCAAATGTGCTGCATGGAATGCCGGATGGTTTCAGTTTGTGTAAGTCCATGTTTTATTTGAAGGCCACTTCCTCAAACAAATTATTCTTCTGAAATATGTGCAAGATTTAAAAGATTTTCCTCCAGTCGTTTCAGCTGGGAAGAGGCTGTTTTCCTCTGCCGAGTTGTGCAGTGATGGCCCCTATGTCATTGTTCCTCTCATCCCTGCTGGCAGTCGGAGCTCTGATGTCAGAAGGAACAAGGATGCATCACAAGTCCCCTCACTCTTGAGCTTCCGTGGGCATTAAATCACTTTGGGAATTGTTGTGACCCCCTCGGGGTCACTTATCTTTAGATGGTGTGATGCTGCATAAATGTGAGATGTCACCCAGCGCTGCTTGTGCTCGTGATGGCTCCATTCTTCCCAGACTTGCGCTGCCAATCCATTGTAAGTAGCTGCAGAGAAATGAGCTGCCTGTGTGTTTCTGGAAGTGTAACTTGACCTGGATGTCATTTGCTTTTATTCAGCAGCCTGTGGTGAACTTCCAATGACTGTTCTCTTAGAAAAAAAAAAAAAAAAAAGAGGAACAGGAACTGGAAAACCAAACAGATGCGGAGTGATACTTGGGCTGTTATGCAAACGGCCCAGCATTGGATGAAACTTAAATTCTGTGTATTTCCAATTGCATTTTCTTTCTTTTTGTGTCTTTTCCCTGGAAATTTTGCAGGGTTGTCTCTTGTCTTTTCATACAGAACCTTGCACAGAGACATCAGCTGGGCTCGCAGGATGAACAATCACCCATTACCTTCTTCAGGTGTAGCTAAATGTCAGTTCAAGTATCTTTGAGATGTCAAAGTAGATTTCTGATGAACATGAGTTAATTTTCTCTCTTGTGCTGCATGTGCTGGGACTTTTATATGTCTGGAAACATGCATGTTTCCTCTTCCTAGAACACAGATTTCACGGCTTACATCGCGGAGTGACATTTTTTACAGCTGTTTTTGCTCTTTAACAATTTGTTTCTTTCTTCTGTAGCTCAAGGAAATGATTGAAAATGAGCCAAAAGCATCGTGTGAGTCAAGAGGCGCAGAAGTGCTGCCAAGCATCGATTCCCACCATGGCAGGAACATCTCCTGGGGTGGTGAATTCCACAGAAATGGCTCTGTGGTGGCTGGCTCTGGCTGCAGCAGGAAAGTCACGCAGAGAAAGGAACAAGGCAGCAGGTAAGAATCTCAGTGTCTCACTCATGTGTCCAGACACTTTGTGGTTTCCCAGTCTGTGGTGTGGGAAGCATTCCTTGGAACACCTGCACTGCTGAGCCAAGTAGGAAGAAGGTGAGAGTGAGGAACAGGGAGAGAGTGAGTTACTGACTTGGGACTGCAGCAGTGAGGAGGGAGCCAGGCCTCTGGTTTTTGCCTCCTTCACAGAAATAAGTAACCTGCTGTACAAGATTCTTAACACTTTGGCAAGATAGTTCTTTTTCCTCTGTTGGCTTCTTCCAGTTTTAGACAACTATCCCTACCTAATTCCAAACGAATTCCAGCCACCACTGCTGTTGTATTGGCACTGTTCCAGCCTATCTATGGCTGTATGTGCCCTGATAATTGAGTGCCTCTATGGCCCCAAAGGGCAGAAACAGCTGCATCACCTCCCCCTTTGAAGTTGTGTACTTGAAATAATCTTTAGTTTGGTGAGAAGTAGAGAATATTGGATAATAAAGTTAGGCTCTGATTTTTGCATATTTATTTTAAAGACAGTACCGGCCCAATATCTTTCTGTGTCCATTTAAATGGGAAACAGTAAAGTTTAATCTTCAAAAATCAGGCCTACCAAGACTCCTTCAGTCACAACCATTAGCTACCTCACAAAAATCAGTGTTTTCAACTCAGGATTTTCATGTCACAGTCTTGGCACCAAATTTCTTAATCTTATTTCATAGCTTGGACTTCACCGAACACTGGGATTATACCCTGAGTATCCTATTGGAAAGGGCAGAGCATATTGTACTGTGTACAGGTGCAGAAAGAATAAGCCAGCTTTGCTCTTACGTGATGAAAACTAATTTTCTGGGAAGGTAGCTGAACGTTTTCTCAGAACTTCAGACAGCAGAATATTAAAATGTGTCACTTCTGGACACACAGGTTTAGCTTTTAGTTTTCTTTCAGCTCCTTCTTGCTAGATTGTAACCCTGAATTTGAATTCAATTCTATGAAATAATTTTAACCAGTATTAAAACTCAAAAAAGAGGGTGAAAAAATGTCCAACACATTATTAAAAATGAACATTATTTAAAATCAGTTTGGAGCCCCACATTAATTAGGAAATCCCTAGGACAGGATATAAAATCAGTAAGACTTTGATGGGCATTTTTCCGGTATTTTTGCTCCTAGGATAATTCTTAGGAAAAACCAGACGGGGTTGTTAATTAATCGTATTTGTTTTGCTCTCCTTCATCTAGAAAGGTGATGGAGGAGCCTTTTTCTTTTCAGTGCAGGTAGTTCAGTCCTGAAGCACCTGTATAACCTCGTGGATCCTGGGTTTATCAGTGCTGTTTGCAGGTCTAGCTCTCTCCTTTCAGGTCTGGCAAGTGTCAGCTGCTAGGCACAAACTTTGAATTCTGTTTATTTTGTTTGATCTCAAATCCTCTGTATCTTTAAGGCAGCATCTTTAAAAATGGTTAACAGTTAAATCATTAATTTTTCTCATTTTCTGTTTTTACACTTTGAATTCAAATGATTTGCACGCAAATCCCCCTGCAAAGCACCTGAGAAGCTAAAACATAAGAGCACTTATATGGGATTATAGATATTTCAGGTTCTTCATGTCCTTAAGTGTTCTACTGCAGCACAGGACTTAATTCACAAGGAAGAGTTCTGACAAGTATTTTAGGGATAATCTGGTCTATCTACGTCACACTGAGGACTTTTGGCATTTAATTCAGAATTATTATTCAGCATGTACCTGTGCAGTCAAAACAGAATCTTTGTATTTTTCACTTAGGAACCATTCCTGTGCATGGGATGACATTGCTTCAATAAAGTATAAGGACTTAAATCATATAATGGAAGAAGTAATTCAGTATTTCCTTGATGTATTCTGAAGGATTTATTTCCCAGTGAGGCTGATGTTACAGCTTTTCTTTTAGGCCACTTGGACAGTCTTCTCCTTAACCTACTACTTAGATTGCAAAATTTGCAGGAACAACGTCTTCTTAACAAGGAGACTGCATCTTGGATATCTCTACCTATTTGCCAAATTTTATTAGAATTAGACAGCAAAAATGCATTAAGGAAGCACATATACCCACAAAAAAAGTAATTTTAAAAGTCTTCCCTCTATAGTAAATTAGCAAAAAAATACAATTATTTGCTATTTTCCATCATTTAGTGTCAATTTAATTCATTTTCAAGAGATCTTAGTAGCCTCTATGTTGTTTTTCTAATAAATGGTAGTAGTTGTGAAGAGGAAGAGCCTCAGGATACAGCTTGTAGTAACAGATCTTCACTCCCTTGATTCTCAGATAAATCTGGGAAGTGAGAAAGTGACCTTTTTTCACTAACTTTAGACTTTAATGTTGGCAACAGTATGGAAAGAGGTTATTTGGACTGTCCTAATGGGAAAAAAGGCCTCCCCCATGCAAAATAATGAAGCTTGGGTTGTATCATAACTGGCAGGAAAGGTACTTAGTTTAACTCGAGATTCTTTTAAATAAGAAATGAAAGGTTGCTTAGCTTATCAGTCAGACCAAGAAGGCCAAGGGTCGTTAGATAAGGGTTTTCACAGACCAGTAGAACGTTTTCCAGAGGCATTAGCTTGGGCTCTGTGGTTTTTAACTGTCTAAAGAGTCTTCTTTCCCACCATACTTTTCACTCAGTGCCTTTTCCTTTTGTTTCTTCTTGCTGCAACAATATCCTTTATTAATCTGTATTTTAGGCTAAAAACCTCTTACCTCTTGGATGTATGGAACCCTTGGTGCCTGGTAGCGATCCTATGTTTTCTAAGGAACTGCACCAGTTTATACTAAGGATCTCTCCTTCTTCAATATCACTGTATAAAAACGTGAGTGCATTGGAATAGATAGAGTGGGATTAATCTAAATATGTTGATATTTGGAAAAGGAACCTGGAGTAGAGCAGTGGGGCAGTGTTGTGCTGCTGACTCAGGCAGGATGGGCGGTCCAGCCCAGGTCAGCGCAGATGGGGCACATCAGTGGAAGCTGGGATGAAAAAAAATGCCAAGATGAAGGGCTGGGTATGATATTATAGCACAAATAAAAATGAATAAAGCATCCTGTGCTGTCAGCACTTCGAACCATCAAGAGGAGTAAGTCAAAGCTCAGGCGGTTCACAGCCTCTGTCGCCTGCAGTGGTCCTTGGGCTAGGCCCACCAATGGGACTCTCTTTTGCTTCCAGGGACTCAGTATAAAGGCACCTCTTATCCTCCAGCTATTTTATGGGCTATTTTGGGCAAAAAGGGACAAATATTTTACTGTACAAATGTGATTGTCAACCCAGAATATTTCAGGATATTTTCAATGCTGGTTTCTCTTTTTTTCAAGTCCTCGGAGCTTTCTTTGAGCCTTTCAGATGTATTTGCCTACTGGAATTTTTGAGCAGAGAGAGGAAAAGCAGTTCTCTTCAGAAGTGGGGAGTGGGCTGCTTTTTCAGGAAGATTTAAAGTAGAGTTTAATTTTACATGGAGCCTCCCATACTTGAGGTACACTGTGGTGTTTCATACAGTGATGTGTTAAATATAGAAAGGTGACTTAGTAGGCAGAACAGAGCAACCACTCAATCACTTCACACATACAACACTGGACAGTAAATGAAGGGCTTCAGTAGCAGCAGGGCTGGGATTCTTGACCTCTGACAGCTCCCACTGGGGTGATTTTAAGGAGTTACTGATTTTTTTCCACTCTGCCCCTTATCAGAGGGGACAGCTCACTGCTGGCACAGACGATGGAGAAAGGTAACTTTAAATCATCCCCACATGCCATTCCTGAACTCAGGAGTTAGAGCCAGATTGCAGTGTAGGAAAGCTTTCCTATAAACTTGGTCCAATACTTAAAAACCTTTTAAATGACCTGAGCTGATGAGTGGTTTTGCTGTTTAAATCACGTGGAATACGGACCTTTACAGAGTTGTAAAGAAAAATAGATAAAATTCTGCACTTTTTATTGTATTTGTCTTTAAGGTGTTAGATTCAGTAAAACCTGCAAAGGACAAGGAGTTAATGTAGTGCAAAATATAAAAGTGGTGTTATCAGAACATGCTGTTGCCAGCCCAAAGCAAGCTACAAATTACTGAGAATGACCAAAAGGTACTGAGATTTCAGTCAAGTTTTAGTATTCTATGTGATTGCTTTTTAGACCTTCCATAGAAGGTTTTAAGAAGAAGGTTTAAATAATCAAGTTGTAATGTGTCCATGTAAAGTTCTGAAGGTATTCTGGTTTTTATTAAGGAAAATGGCAAGTGTTTGTATTTCTCGTAGGGCAATTAGAAACACTGTGTCCTATGGGCTGAAGGATGGCTTCATCCTTCTCAGGGAACTTCCTAGTTCCCTATGGGTCATGAGGATGACTGAAAGGCACTTGATTTGCTGTTTGGTACCCACCAAGGAAGTTTTACATCACCTGGTCCTGCTGTGTTTCCAGGTAAGATCTCTGCTCTGCTGTGGAATGAAAGGACACACCAGGTAGCAGTGCCTAGCACTCAGAAATGGCAACTTCTATTCCTCTTGCTGACTGAGTGAGCACCTAGCCTCACCTCCTGCCAGGTGAAGAGACACACTTACCTGTCTTCTGCTCCCTCCTCCCCTTACCTGGCTGGCTGATACTCCTTATTTTCTTGCTCCTTTTTTCCATTACCTCTGTTCTTTTTTCTGTAGTGCCTTGGTTGGCTCACCTGCACCTGCTCCAGCAGCTGAAGCTGGACAATTCCCTTCAGCAAAGTCCACTCTGACACTGTTACATTGGAAAAACAAGATCAGCTAGACTTTACAAAATGTGCCATGATTTCATTTGGGAAATAAAATGGAAAGAGGAGAGATAGAAATGCCTTAATTAAGCTGGTCTTGATAGTGCGTATCCTATTAGAAACTCTCTTGGACAGAAGGAAACCTGAGTGTTTTCTTGGTCATCAGACGCTTTGCAGTTTTTAATTGTTTTCAAAGTGGAGTGTTGTGCTGCTGGGACAGCTGTGTGGCACCTCCTGGAGCCAGGGGCCATTAACACTGAATATTCCAGTCTGGATAAAGATATGCAAACCAAATAAATTCATAAATAACTATATTTTTGAAGTATTTCTCCACATAGTTATCATACAAAAGCAAAAGTGCACTTTAAAACCCCCAAAAGCGAGGGGAGCTAGGACATAGATCACCCCCATTATAGCGAGGAATTTGAATAGAAGCTGTCTTCACCTTTGAAATCCAGTGCTTAGCTTTTAAAATGGATTTTAACCATGCCTCTTTATAACAACATGGTGTTCATATAAGCTTGTCCACTGTGTTTGAGGTCATAAACACTGATGACCTTGACTAACCAACAGAAAAGAAGCAGGAAACAGCAAAAAAAAAAAAAAATTATATGTATTTCCCCACATATTTTCATGTGCATGCTTACTTATGTATAACTACACCACTAACTTGAGGTGAATTTCAAGTATTATCCTGCAATTTGTTGCAAACAGGTTAGAATGTAAATGAAATCCTAAAATAATACCATGTGTAGTGCTGTAATCGTTTTTTAAATGCAGATCAGAACAGTCAGCCATCCCGTGCTGTCCCAGGGGTTTCTGGAGTTGCAGCCCCTGTGCTCTCCTGTGCATGGCCCTGGATAATGCCAAAGCGGTGTCACACGCTGGAACTGGAGCTTGCAGAGCAGCCTCCTTTAACTCCACTGGGATTTCTATATACATTCATACACTTGAAGCCGAACGCATGCATGTTCCATCTGCACAAGGTCTCCCTTTTCCTCCTTCTTTGGGATTACAAGTCCCTGCTGCTTCTACTTTTCTTAAAAATTGCCTAGAAGTTGAGCAAAAGTATTGCTGTGGTAGTCTCCCCTCTTAAGCAGCATCCAAGGTATTGTTTCCTCTGCTTTTCCTTTTCCCAGGAACAGCAAGCAGCTCTGTTGAATGGATTTCTCCATGAGGTTATTTTGCAGGTCAGGAGGTTAGCTCACTTTTGTCTTTTTACTCAGCTGCTGCAGAAGAAATCCTCTGTGTGTTCTCCTGAATTGTAAAGGCTGGTAAGAAAGAGAAGCCAAAGTCATCCATTAATCCATGGGCAAAGTCCTATTGAAACTGCTGCAGTGAAAGCTCTCACATGCTGCCCTGGAAATAACCCCGGCTGTGACGTGGTGAGATGACCCTAGGTAAGGTCAGAAGCTCAGTTCTCATTTTCATTTAAGCTTCTGTTTTTTAAACAGTATTTGGGGTTGTGCCTCGTGGTTCTGTTGGGCTCTTAAAGCAGCTGGATCCCCCTCGAGAGGGAGCGGAGAAGGTGACTCCGGAGAGGCAGGGGTTTGTCTGCTAAACTTGCCACTCTCTCCTCTCAACTTACTGTTGTTTTGGCTTAAATATTTAATGACCATGACCCCATGTGAGAGCAGCAAGTGGTATCAGGACTTTAGCTTAAGCTGCTTTGCAGAGACAAAGCACCTGTTTTAATTCCTTCTGGAAATGGAAGTGATTTGGAAGCATCCCAGCAAACTGAAGGCAAAGCGGTACTTCTTGACTGCCTGTACACTTTCTCAGAAGTATGTGAATTGGAAGGATCTGTGTACACAGCCCCTGGCTGGGATTTTCATCAGGGCTGAGAGCTGGGGGTCTCTGTCCTGGCATCCTTTGCAGGGTTGCAGTTGTAATGCCAAGATGCATTTAGTGGAAAGATAGTGGCATCAACTGTTTGTCTCTTCTCTTCATAGACACCGATATAATAAAATGCCAGGCTGATGTGTAGGGTTGTGGTTAGGTCAGATGCAGTCTGCACCTTCCACTGGTGCTGGTCAGCGTGCCCTTGGAGCAGCTGGCAGCTTCCAGGAACAGCGTTATCTCTTGGGATCCAACTGCAGTGGTTATTAAAATGCTGACTGAAGGCGCTGCTGGCAGCCGTCCTCCACTGCTGCGTTTGTTCTTGTGTCATGGAATGGCCTTTTCTAATAGAATCAGGGAAAAAGAAGTGACAAAAACTACTGACATGATGGATTTGGACTATTTTGTGAGGTAATCAGGTAACATCATAACTCTTTGGAGTAAGGAGCTGTGAGTTGGAGCTGAATCGGCCATTCCCATCGACTTGTTTAGGGAACTGATTTTCAGCAGGATATTACTGATTTTTACTTTCCATTTTTCATTTTTCATTTCTGTGGTGCAGCTTTTGCCTTTTCTGGGTTTAGGGAATCGTGCCAAGCAAGTTGATTTTCATTACATTTGAGAGGTAAGGGAGTGCTAAAGTGTGCAACCTCCCTCCCTCCCTCTGTATGGGAACGTGTTTTGTGTTAATCAGTGACAGAAACGCAACCACTGAAAATATATTCCCTTTCTTTCTCTGCAGTCATCCTCCTCCCCAAAAAGTTCTCTAAGAATGTGACTAAAACCAAAGCACTTTGTAAGTTACAAAGGAATACTGTTGAGCTGGTGAAGCCAGCGGGAAATGAACATAGAATCCCAGAATTGTTTAGGTTGCAAAAGACCTTTGAATAATTGAATCAAACCATTAGCTTAGACATGGAACAAGGTTATAATTTCTTTGGAAGATTCAGGGTGGGTATAGTTGCATTTTATTTGGCACACATAGTTTTAAAACTCATCACCTCGGAATAGGAACAATTTAATGGCATGTGCTAATTATACAAAATTCACAAACACTGCTTCTTTTAATTAAATTTAATTAAATTCTTTTAATTAAACTTAATTAAATAATTAATTTTATTTTATTTTTCACAATGTCTTTACAACTGTAATTTTCACGTCTCACATTTTTCTCTCCAGTTTCCTGTGTCTTGTGGTTAAATCTTGACCGTAAATCTTCCTCTGCTTTGTTAAAAATAATAGGTGTGCTATATTTCTTCATTTAACAACCTGCTAGACTAATAGCAGCTTTAAAAGAATTAAATACGGTTGTGTGGTTTAATATTCCCAGTTTTAATGCGCCATGAAGGAGAAACTAGAGGCATTGTCTTTTATAGAGTGCTTGGGTTTCACGTACAGCCTGGCAATCTTTGTCTGACACCTTGCTACTGGGATCTCCTTCTTACACAGATAATGCCAAAAAAAGCTTTCTGTGCAGGTTTGGAAATCAAATGGCAAGTCACTCGGTGGCAAATAAGGCTGAAATTTTAACAGTGGTATCTCAGCCAAAAAGGCTTTGGGACCTTTGGGATGCATGACTGGAGCTGTCGCACAGGGCAGCTGGAGGAGGTGGGTTTCTGCATCATTGCAGCAATGTTTTAGAACATAAAATTTGGTTCTTGTAAATTCTCCTCGTCACTAAGGCTGGAAACCTGAGCAGGTCATGGTCACGTGTTCTGGTGTGTGACACAGCAGGATCTGGGTCACCAGCCACCCTGCCTCACAGGGGATTCCATCCTTGCATTATATTTCTATCCAGGCAGGCTCCATGGAGAATGAGAACCTTGGGCACGAGGTATTGGTCATTAAAGGTAGTCGGGTTTTGACACCAAAGCCGTATTTCAGCAGAAAGAACAGAATTAATGCTTTCCAAACTGGCTCCTGTTAAGAAGGGTCATCAAATGCATATGTAGATCAGAAGCTCAATAAATTGTAATGATTCCTAAATATCAGGAAATGTCACTGCAAAACTGAGCATTAAACCATGTGTGTGGACAGGATCAACAAAGACTGGGATTTGTCTGCATGATAGCTATTATTCCTAGATGTTGTAGTTAAGTTACACTATAAATATTCCTCCTAGATGTTATAGTTCAGTTTACAAGGGGCTTGTCTCAAAAAATTTATATTTGAAGCTTGGATTAAATAGCATTGCAAGAACTCCTGATCAGTAACTTCTCTTGGTTCCACAGAGGCAATATTCTTTAAATTTTCTCAGTTTGAATTCTGGCTCCAATTAAGCCCGACTTTGAAATTGCTTTGTTGCATTCCTCTGCTGCAAGAGGCTGTGAGACCTCATGGAGACCATGTTCCAGATCAGGTAATGCCATGTGTTACTCCCCTGAGTATTATCCCTGCAAAATCTTGCTGCAGCCTTCCCACTCCAAACCCTGGCCCTGTGCAAAGCCTTCCAGACAGAGTTCCTCTATGCTTCAGGCCCCATCTCAGGTTCATAAAATATTTGTGGCTGTCAGTCTCATGCATCAGCCGAAGTTGCACAGATGCAGAAAGTCTGAGGGATTTTAGAATTGCAAATGCCTAACAGATCTTTAGCAGCTCTATATATGTATACACATATGTAAATACAGATATGCATATGTATGTGTAACAGACTAGAAATACACACAAGAAATCTATGATTTCTCTGATAATAGTGTGCCAAAGTGGGTTGTTGGAGATGAGAGATGTCTTTAATTGAACTTTCAAATACTGCCTCGATTTACGTGTGTTACAGGAGTGGCACTTGGTGTTGTTTCTTATTAGAAATAATGGGGTATCTAATTTTAACACCTTATTTTTGCTTTCTTACTATTGTTCGATAGACCACAAAACAGAGTATCTGCCCTGGCCCCCAGCTCTGTCTGTTGTATATCTTGGTTTCTTTGACATTTAGAAACTCTTTAAGCCAGTTTGGCAAAGTTTAATCACTTAGGAGCTAACAGACTTAACACTGTATTGCAAGAATGTTTTTAAGAGCAAAGAAACAGCTTTACTAGGGGTCAGGACGTCGGATCCCTGTGCCTCTGGAAGGTGTCCATGCCCGTGACAGGGGGCTGGGACTAGATGAGGTTTAAGGTGTCTTCCAACCCAAACCAGTCTGTGATTCCCTAAAGTGCCCCTGTAATTAGCCTGAACGAAACACCTGAGATTTGTTCCCCGCAGCAAACAGGTAGTTAGCAGCACGCAGCACTCGGGGGTGTCACATTACAGAAACACCCACAAGGACATCAAGGTTGTGTTCAGGGTTTGAATGATGTGCAGTAAGTAAGGTCTGAGGTCACCTAGTGAACCATGAGGGGAGTAAAATGGGGAATAGCTGCGCAGTAAGTGAAATGCCTTTTAATGTAGAATTGTGGAACTGGCACTTTGCAGTACCTCAGCCTTTCCGATTCTGGGCTTTCCCAGAAGCGGCTCTGTGCAGCTGCTGGTGCTGAGTGTGACAGGCTGCTTCATGTTTTATGTGCAGAAATGACTGTACACTTGTAATAACAGATACATTCCCACTCTCTCAGAAAAATTCCTTGTATTTTTTTGCTTTGTGAGAGGATATCATGCAGTTCAGGACCTGTGTCCTCTGAAACAGCAGGACTGCTGTGGTTGGAATATTCAAGGTATCTCCTGAAAATAAAGGTTGACACTCTCCTCCTCTTTAATGTTGCTGTGACACAATTTGGATTTAGTAGAACCAGTATTTTCTTTTTCATATAGATACAATGATTTTTGGCAGAGAGGTCAACTTAAAATTGTAGTTAAGCTGTCACATGTATTCTGAGAACGTTTAGCAGCAGCAGATCATGTGTTTGTGGTACATGAGGCCAACAGAAACTGATTTTGGTTGGTTGTGATGTTTCACAGGAGTGGTAATGCAGAAGGTACAACAAAATGGTTTTAAATTGGATTGTAAATTGGGATCCAGATGTTCATAATACTGGCTAATTCTGACCCTGAAAAAATTCAGTCCTCAGTTGAACACTGCTGGAGTTCAAGGATGTTGGAGTGGTTGATCTCTGCCTCCTGCAAAGTTGTTTCCCCCTTGGGGATGCCCCAGTGGGATCTGTTACCAACTGATTGCACACAGCTTCAACTGCTTAACATCTTCTGGGGAAATTAAGGTGTACAGAGTGTGTTTGTGCAGATTTCTGTCTGCGGAAGGCGCTGTGCAAGTGGATTTTGGGTTCTGCCCAGGCTGGGCACCATTTCCTTTTGTGTTGTGTGCCGAGCTCCCAGCTGGTGGGGAGAGAAATGGCTTTGTGGTCAGACTCCAGTCCAGTGGGACCCTTGGGAACTGTTGGGACACGACATGGTGTGATGGTTTTAAACTGAATGAGCATCAGTTTAGGTTAGATATAGGGAAGAAGTTTTTTACCATGGGAATGGTGAGGCCCTGGCACTGGTTGGCCAGGGAAGCTGGGGCTGCCCCATCCCTAGAAGTGTTCCATGAGCAGGTTGGAGGGTGCTCAGAGCAACCTGGTCCAGTGGCCCCCATGGCAGGGAGTTGGAATGAGATGAACTTTAAGGTCCCTTCCAACCTAAACCATTCTGGCATTTTAAGACTGTAGCTGTTGCAGTCTGCCTTGGGTTAATGGGAGATACGGAAGCTTGAGGATGTGGTCCCGGGCTGGGGAGCTGTTCTGGGAGTCCCTGCCAGGGTGTGATGCAGGCAGTGATGGTGGATGGGATGGAGGGATGGATGGATGGAGGGATGGATGGATGGATGGATGGAGGGAAGTAGGGAGGGAGGATGGCTGCACGGACGGGANCCGGGGCCGGGGCGCGGGCGGCCGGCTCGGGATGGTGCTCCTGCCCCTCTGGGTAGTGGCAGCCGCGCTCCTGGGGGCCCGCGCTGCGCCCGGCCGGCAGGT
>VXAD01004422.1:0-59348 GCA_013399195.1 Dicrurus megarhynchus | reverse complement strand
CGGGAGCACAGCGCGAGGATTTGTGCCTCAGTGTGTCTGCGCGCGGAGCCGGGCGGGTTCCCCGGCGGTTCCCCGGCGGGCCGGGCCGTGCCTGACGTGGAGCGCCGGCTCGGCCGGAGGCGGAGCTGCCGCGGGTTTATCANAGGGACTGCGGGGACCCCCGCCCTCCCCTGCCCTCCGCGCTGTCCCCCGGGGTCCTCCCTTGTCCCCCGTTGTCCCCCCGGGGTCCGCGGGCGGTACCGGCCCGGGGCGAGGAGAGGCTGAGATGGACGGGCGGCTCTCCACCCTCTTCTGTGCTGCAGACCGCTGCATCCAAGCAGCCTGGAACCGGACACGGCATCCCCGGGCTAGGCTGTGTCCTGCAGCGGCAGCCCCTGGCTCCCTTCCTTCTGGATCCTATGGCCCTGGGTCTCCTAACCCTGGCAAGAGCAAGTACCAAGCAGTGAGCTGACCGTGACATCGGGTCATTGCCACAGTCCCTGCGGTCACTGTGGTCCAGTTGGCTTTCCCATTCTCTAGCCCAGATACAAAGAGCTGTCAGCTCACTGCTTCCTCTCTGCCCCAGCACCAGTGCTTCTTGGAGCTCATCGCTTTCCTGCTGTTAAATCCTTGCTTTGGCTACCAAACTTACTTTTTGGCACAGTGTCACGATGTGTAGAATGGGTCATTCAGAATGAGGATTGCTTAGCAGCTCTATTTATGTTAAACTTGCTATGGACTCCGTTAGTATATTGGTGGGAACAGCTTAACATTCAGTTAAGGAAGAACTGCCATGCCTGGAAACCAAATGCAGAAACATATAAAATAGTGCAGCACATACCAAGTGATTTTTCAGCCTTCTGCCATCCCCCATTGCATAGTAATTACACTAACAACTTTGTGCACGTTTCTTTTCTCTTCTGCAGGCTGGTAAAGAACAGCAGATCCAAATAGGTAAGTCTTTTTAGCTATTATTCCTGCTATCAAAACAGAAATAAAAGAAGTAAGCTCAAAGACTAGTTATTTCTGGAGAAATGATCTGTATGCAGGCAAGCATTCCCTGTGCACCCCCCACCAGTGCCACCCAGAAGCGTTTGTAGTTGCAGTGACACGGCACGGCTTGAATTTGCATGCCCTCTCATGCTGCGGTTTTGCATCTTTATGTGTCTATGCTTCCCTTCTGAAATGCAAACCGGTCGACATTATAAAATCTGTAGCTGGTCACTGTTGCCTTGTAAACTGATAGACCTGGGTAAGAAGGTGCCGTGCAGCGAGTTCAGGGTCAGTGACACGTGAGGGTGCTGAAGGGAAATGTGCCTGTTTGCGCCCGTGGGGTGCTTCTTACTGAGACTTCAGCCTCTCGAACTCTTCCCAAAGACAGGAAGCTTCTTTTAATTGGGAGGATGCACCCACGGTTTAATTTCAGGAGATCTGTGTTAATTTAGACTAACTGGTAATTGGGTGCTCCACAGGATGGAAGAGGTAGTGGGAGGATGTGGAAGCTGGCATTCCCAGGGCATTAGTGCCAGGGAATGCCATCTTACGTGCTCCTTCCCTTACCCGGTGTGAAATGAGCCTTTTACCATTCCGGTAGAGCGCGTGTCCCTGCACACAAGTCCTCTCTGGAGCTCTTCCGCAGTGGGAATGGACCCCAGGCAGTTCTGCTTCCAGCTGCCGTTGGACCTCCAGCCCTGAGGTTTTGGTTCAGGTTTTGTTCAGAAAAGAATTTCAAGCATTTCTCTGAATTTTGGAGGCCTTGTCTCAACTTCACTTCTGGCACTGCGAGCTTCTGGGCTTAGGTTAGTTTCCACCGTGATCAATGAATAATGGGAACAGAGACAGTGAGGTACATTTAAAGCTAACTGGCAAACACATGGTTTTTCCAGTGGTATGCTGATCCTGTCTTTTATTTCTAGTCCTTTCCAGGAGAAATGGATTGTGTTTGAATTTCAGAAACCATAAGCTATATAGGAATGTGTCTTTTAAATTACACAGTACATCAGGCAAAATTCCTGAATCTGGAAAATAACTTTTTGTCCTTTAACGTCTTCCTTTCTTCCACGGCCCTGGCACTGCTGTAGCCTGAACATTTGGGGCTGAATTTGATCCTGTAAATTCTGATTCAAAAAGTACAGAACCACAGAATCTTAAAATGGTTTGGGTTGGAAGGGACTTGAAGGATCATCTCATTCCAAACCCCCTGCCGTGGGCAGGGACACCTTTCACTATCCCAGGTTGCTCCAAGACCCTTCCAACCTGGCCATGAACACTTCCAGGGATAGGGCAGCCACAATTTCGAGCTATGGCTTACTCAGTTGAGAGTTTTAATGACTTGGAGGTAAAACCTGCATTGGAATTGCCTGGAAATGCACTGTCCTACTTCTGAGTCCCCACAAAGTATCGCTTTGCATTGGTGTTGCGTATTTTGAGTTGGCCCAGGGCTGGCTGCTGTCAGCAGCTGATCTTTTCTTGTAGCCTGAAAAGTCACTTAGGGGAATTAAAGCACCTAGGGGTTTATTTTTGTTAAATATCATCACAGGTGGCGGTACAAGGATAGCAAGTTAGCACACTTAATTACCTGCATTCATGCACAATGTGCTGCAGCGCCTGGGAGCTGTCAGGAGGAAGTTGTTCTGTGTCACTCAGCCTGAAGGTGCTGATGCTGTGCTGCACCGTGGCCTCCCACGCAGCAGAGCTCTGTCCCTGCTCAGTGCCACTTCTGGAAGAAACCTGTGACACGACAGTGCTGGGCCCCACCGCCTGCAGGAAGCACCTGCAAAGCACCTGCAGCTGTGCAGAGGCTGCAAAAACACCACACCAACCATCCTCTTGAGCTGTCTGTATCCCTGGGACAAGTGGCAGTGAAATAGAGGAATGAGGACACCAGAGAGGTGTCCCGCATCAGCCTCTCTCCTTGCACTCCCTTGCTTGCATTCATCCAGCTTACAATGTCCAGATCCCACACAGCCTCATCGCTTTTCAGGTGCAGAGTTGAGTGGGAATTCTCAAGGAATTTGTCCTCCTTTCCTATCTTCTCTTTCTTTCTGGGCATTCCTGCCACGTAAAGGCAGCCAAACAGAGA
Source organism: Dicrurus megarhynchus (assembly GCA_013399195.1). Classification (NCBI taxonomy): domain Eukaryota; kingdom Metazoa; phylum Chordata; class Aves; order Passeriformes; family Dicruridae; genus Dicrurus; species Dicrurus megarhynchus. The sequence goes on along the minus strand of VXAD01004422.1, from coordinate 56,287 downwards.
GCAAACGGTAGTTCTGGAGTGATCAGTTGCTGAGAGGGACCAGAACTCCTCTGTTGTTTCTGGAAACCACCAGCCAACGATGAAGCAGAAAAGGGTTGATGACACAGCCCCTGCTGGGCTTGTCCAGTTGTCTCCACACCATCTTATCTTATTAAGCATCGCATTGCTAAATGACCAGAACAGTTCCGTGTTCATCCCATTATGCTTATCTGTGGGACAGAAGAGTGATCTCCCAGAACATGGCACAGTCTCTTTATGAAAGCACTGTCCTCTTCATCCCTGTAGCAGCAGGTAACTCTCTTTTCTCCAGTACTTCCACTGCAGAGCTGGATGTCTGCCATCCAGCAGTTCGGTCGCGTCACAGCTTGTGAATTCCAGGCAGAAAATTTCATGGTGATGCTCTGGAGATGTCACCTTAGATCCAGTCCTTCTGCTGAGGTACCTGAGCTTCCTGACCCTTGAGCCACATCCAAACACATCTGGAAGATCGCTGGTCATCCCACTGTGTCGTTCTGGAACGGCCTGGGACTCAGCAGTAGAGCCCTGTGCAGGGGCCACATGGGTGGGATGTTACCAGGAGTCCCCCCACATTTCTTTTCTTGGGTAGTTTGGTTTAGACATAGAAACAATTTAAACTTTGAGAAATTCTTCCTCTTCCACTGATGCCACTGATTTCCACATAGAGTGTACCTTTGAAATTTTCTCAAGTGGATGTTTAGGCATTTGGCATTCTGCTGTGGACTACCACCGGAACGATTTTTGATCAATGTATTTTGCAGAATCTTACGTGTAAAAAATACTGGTTTTCTAAATGTAGGTGATGAAAAAAGTTTAGAATTTTTGAACCTCTGTTGCCCACAGCTGTTGTACAGTGCAGAGACAACTCTTGTGAGCCAGTGGTGTTAATTCTGCAGTTTCATAGTTTTTGAGGGGAAAGAAAGCCCGGACAGCGCTCTTCAGAGGCATTCTCTAGCTAATTTTGTTTTGGCACACAATGAAAGAATGTGATGTTCCTTCTTAAGTGCTTCCTTTCAACTTAAACATTGTGCAACTGGAGCAGCATTTTAAGGCCAGATTGAAAAAAAATGAAGAAAATTTACAGTTAAGTGCTTTTCCTCTTGCTCTGATCAGCACTGTCAGCTTTGAATTAGCAGAGCAGATCAACTCTGAAATTTTAGCTTAGGAAAGGGAGCACCTACAGCTGGGATAGCATTTCCTCAGAGCGTGCAGTTTGTGGAAAAAGGGTAATGTAAGTCAGCGGAGGAGTTCAGATGTCTTTGGGATTCAGTCATGTCCCATTTAATTTTAATTGCCTTTGAACAAAAGGCATTTCCTTTTCTAGCTCAGCATTTACAGACTCTGGAAAAGGCTTTCGCTGGCTCAAAACCTTGACAGTTCTTATTTTCCGCCCTTTGTTCCTACCTTCTTGGGGCTAGCTAGATGCTCTTATTAGCAAAATAGCCTCTTTTTTTTTTCCCCAGCCTGTGGAAATGTGGGAATTCTGCTGCAAGATGTGCAGAGCAGTTTCTCAGTCGTGCGGTGAGCACAGAATTTGATCACCAGACTGTGGTCTCTGGCACTGAACCTCCTGCTTTAGAGAAAAAAGAAAACAAGCCACGAGGAATCTCAGCGAGGTAGAAGGCATAATGTCAGCCTGGGAATGAAATCCCAGTGTTAAAGCACCGGGAATGTGAGGATCAATGTTTTTTCTTTGACCCAGTTAGAATGTATAACCCTGCAGCTCTGTCTCCTGGCTATGGCCTGGTGTCTAATTAATAAAAATGACTTTAGAGTTTTAATTTGGTCCCTTCTCTAAGGAGACAGATTAACAAGCCTGGCTCAGAATTCCCAGTGTTTTAAATGGGAATTATCCTAAGGATAATGGCCTGATTAGGATGCCAGGTTTAGAACCTGATCTTGTGGGTGTGTGGCAAAATAGGTGGAGTTGGCTGCTGCTGAAACCCACCCTGTGGCTGCTGGCTGTAGGATGTGGGGTACCAATGGGATTGGAAATGACTTTTCACATTCCTAGGATATTGTATTTGCATATTAAGATATTTTTAGTGCAGGAATTTACATGTGTGTGTCCTACTAGTACCATACATTGTTTTTTCGTCAGATTCCTCAGTAATTGGCTGAAAGAATATTAAAACCAGTTCCGTGAAGCCATTAGGAACGTTTTCCTTCTGAAGTTACTCGTTGAATGTGTGAGTCTCTTAAAACCAGCAGCCTTTGCTACCTGGAGAGATGAACTGGCTACTGAGCTTTTCCTCTATTAATTCTTGTATCAAGTGTGATCCACACTGGGAGCAGGCAAAATTTAGCTCACTTAATTTAGTATATTTATTTGAGGAATTCTCAGTGGCACTTGGCGCTAACATCAGAGCTATCTGATCTTGCAGCTTTTCAAATGAAATTGTCAGTGATATCACTCTGATATTACTTTCACCAGCTCTCCCAGGAAGAGAGGAGTAGGGAATAACTGGTTTTGTGCAAGATGTCTTTTTAGTTCTCACGTAGTCAAATACACAGGCTTAGACTTGGCCTTGGACCCATTCAGAGCAGTGGTGTGGCTCACAGCTTGACCTGGCCCTTCCCTTACAGCCTGAAAATCGGACAGCAAGTATCCTGGTTACTCCCAGATTACAGAGGTCTCACCGAAAAGATAAACTCATTTGAATGGATTTGTTTTCCAGTGGTATGAAGCTACTTGAAGACATGTTGCCTTAGCTGAGGGTTGTGCCATTGAGCTTCTCCAGGATTACCAACAGTGTGGGTTTGCTGTGTTTATGTCTTCTCTCAGCTGCACTAAAGTTCAGGATTTAGGGTCAAATTGTGCAGATCTGTGGTGGGTTTTTTAATAATTAGATTCTCTCATTGTTTTTGATCTTTATTACTCAGAGGAAGGGCAGTAGCAAATTGCTGGCTAAGGAGATTTGTAGAGGGAAAAGTTACTGCCTTTACAAGTGCTGACATGTATGAATTTACTAGCAGCGTGTGATCCGCTGCATTTTTTCCCTATTTCTATTTCCTGAGAAATCTGTAAGCAAATTGTGCTTATAACCAAGCTTGGCACTTCATTTTCAAAACCTTGATGGAAGTCCTGCCACAGGAGCAAGTTCTGTGTAAGGTGTACAACAGAGCTGAGTGGCATTTCTTACGGGGCAGTTCAGAGGGGTCCTGGGGCTGTTGAGCAAACCTGAAACCCACAGGAAGCTCCCCAGATAAGTGTCAGTGAATATTTCAGGCTTTTCCCTGTGAGTTTTAGGAAAATCATTTTTATAATAACAATTGATAGGAAGAAATTCTTCCATGTGAGGGTGGTGAGGCCCTGGCACAGGTTGTTCAGAGAGGCTGTGGCTGCCCCTGGATCCCTGGAAGTGTCCAAGGCCGGGTTGGACAGGGCTTGGAGCAGCCTGGGAAAGTGGAGGGTGGTGTCTCTCCCCATGGCAGGGGGTTTGGGACCGGATGGCCTTGAAGGTCCCTTCCAACCCATTGGGAACCCATTTTGTGATTTCATGATAAAAGAGGAGCAGTGACATGTGTCTTACATTTGCCCATGATAGTAGCTCAAACAGGAATCCTAAATTGGGATTTTTGGAAGGGGAGGTGTGAGGCAGAGGGGTCCCTCAGTCTTTGGGCTCATTCCACGCTCTTGTTCTTATTTTAGTTTGGTTTTTGGGTGTGTCTCTCGGCAGAATTCCGAAAAAGCAGACCGAGGCCGTATGGGTTAGTGATTCCAGTTAGCACCAACGCAGATGGAAGCTACGTGTCCAACATCCTCTCGGCGAGTCACCAGCGGCGATCGACGCGGGAGGTGTCCCCGAGCCCCAGACAGCTCTATTTCAATGTCACTGCCTTCGGGAGGGAATTCCATCTCCGGCTGAAACCCAACACTCGTTTAGTGGCTCCCGAGGCCGTGGTGGAGTGGTACGAAGACTCTGTGGAGACTGGCAGCGATGGTGGTAACACGACTCAGACTGGAACTGGTACGGAGCGATTGTGGAAGAGAGAGCCCCTGTGGACCAACTGTGCCTACGTGGGGGACATCACGGACATCCCTGGAGCTGCGGTGGCCATCAGCAACTGTGATGGTCTGGTAAGGCTGCTTTCGTGGCGTTTGTGTCTCGTGGCACGCTTTGTGCACAGCTGGTGTTGCTTTTAACCACACGTTGCTAATGATGTCATTTATGGAACTTCATTTCTTAAATCCCTTAGAAAATATTGATAAGCAAAGTTCTTAATGTCTCAGGTGTGCGAGAGAGAAATCAAACATACATATTGTTGGGTTTCCTTTTCATTTACGTGAGGTGTTACAAACAGGAAAATTAGTAATGAAGACATTTTCAGACTTAAAAGGTGACCTTTATTAACTAAATTTAGAATTTGGTGTCCAAATCATCCCTCTTTGCTTCTCAGGTACCAAAATGATGGGCTGCCCTGTTATCCAAGAATAGCAGCATTAAGTTTTAAAGGGTTCATTTATAAAGTGAGCATACTTTTTGTTCTCTTAGATGCAGTTTTGTTTCATCAGGAGGTGTCATATGAGAATTGAGTGGTTCACGTCTGTAATGGGTTTGTTTTTGATCTGTCTGCGAACACGCAGAGTTTCCCTGTGGCTGAGCAGATGCCCAAATCCCAGAATGAAAGGCTGAGCATAGATGGAGCCCACACACCATTCATTGATTCGCTCACGCAGCAGGGAAAGCCAACAATACTCACCTTGTGCTCCATAAGGCGGAGGAGCACTGGTGGAACACGCCTGCAGCATCCAGGGAGATGAATGTCCTGGTTACCCTCCTGCTGTTTGGGACAGGAATCATGTGAAGAAGTCTGCAGCAAGCGTCCCTTCTTGGAAGTGGGTTTCCCATTTCCCATAGCTGCCATGTGGTTATTATTTGATTCCATTTTGAAGTAAGTCCTGGCTAGGAAAGCTCCCACCTCAGCAGCGGGCGGCAGTCGCTGTGGGAGTAACTGCAGAAATGGCTCAAAATCCCCATTCAGACCACAACTCCTTGAATTCCCTTGCTTAGAGAAAGGAAATACTGGTAGTGCTTGCATCAGAGGTGATAACTAATGTCACTTTGATGTGTTTTGGGGGCTTTTGGTGAGTTTTTTTGGAGAATCTATTGCCAGTGTACTGTGTTTACAAAGGCCAAGCAGACCCCTGCCTGGCTATATGTAGCTTCCAATGGAATCGTTCTGCTGAATGAGACCCTGGGACTGGCAGCTGGATTTTGGCAGTAAGCCTGAATGAAGGCTTTGCATTGAGACAGCAAGTGAAGACAAGAAATCGGATTAAATGGAATTAGATTGAGGAGTGTAGCAGCTCTGTCACAGATTGCCATGTGGCTGGCAAGCTGTTTGTGGTGTGTTTTCAGGTAAATGAAGCCAGAGGGGAACTTTTGGAGGGGGGGTGGCTTCACAGTGACAGAGGACAGGGTTGGATGGGATATTGGGAAGAAATTCTACGCTGAAGAGGGTGAGGCCCTGGCACAAGTTGCCCAGAGCAGCTGTGGCTGCCCCATCCCTACGAGTGTTCCATGACCAGGTTGGAGGGGGCTTGGAGCAACCTGATCTAGTGGAATGTGTCCCTCTTTTCCCATAACATCCCATGTGCTTTCCATGGTTTTGAGGACCGGAGTAGGAGAAGATGGGCTTTTTCTTTGAGGAGTAGTGGGTAAATGCTCCTGGGTCACTCTTGTCTCTCTGTTCATCTCAATCTTTGCTGTTATTAACATCTCTTGGAGCTCTAATCATGTGAGTGTGAAAGAAATAAATAATCCTGAAGATTTATTTTATGGTTTTTTCCTCCCAGCATCTCCCAGGGTAGCAAAAGGAACTTGCAGTTACCATCTCTGGCCTCTCTGTTGCTGTACTATGTGTTTCTCAATCCAGCTAGAATATTTGATCCTCAGTGTATCCTAAAGACATGAAGAGTGAGATAATATGGCTTAACAGAAACTGGAACAAGAGTGAGAAATTCTAGGGGCATGTGTGTGTTGGAAGGATTTATTTTCGACTTCAAAGCAATTTAGACACTCTCCAGAGTAGCCAGCTAGATTCTGAAATCTTGGAGAGAAAGTGAAGGGAATCACTGGGGTAGCAGTTTGCACAATGTATAGCTTGTAGAAGAGGTTTAATATCATAAGTAAAAGAGCATTTGGTGCTAAATTTTGTTTGTTTGATGGTAAATATGTGGAATAACTGACATTTGCACTAGTAAAGTAAGATTTTGCCCACAGTCTCCTCCTGAATCTAAACTTACATTTAAACCCCCAAATACTTGAACATTTTTGTTTTGAAATAGTTTACATATCTACTTTTGCAGTGGAAGTTGTCTGTGTGCCATCAATTTTGAAAATTCCTATCTTCACATCTGCTTAATCTCCAATGGAAATGACCCTGTTTATTTAAAAAACCCACATGCATGTGCCTGCACCTGTCATGACAGAAGAACACTTCATTAGTCACGGAGGAGCTGCCTCTTGTCTTCTTTGCTGTGTGTCAGAAAGCTGGTATTTCTTTATATTGCCGGGTATTTCTGCTGTTGTTTGGTCAAAATAGCAGTATTTATTGTCAGAATCCTTCAGGAGTGGAAGGTGCCAGCCTCAAGAAAACACTACAAATGTAGGGTTTCGATTGTAAACAGAGAGAAGGCAGCAAGAGTAACATTTAGAAATAGTGGCTTAAAACACTTTCTGCCTGTCGTTGTGTAGAAAATCATCTCAGTTTCTCAGGTAGCTTCCTGCTTTCGTGACAAGCTCTGAGCAGGTGTTGGTGTGTGATGCCTTTAGCTTGTACTTGCACGCTGAACTGTGTTTCTGTAGATGTGTGTCCTGTGTTTGAGCTGGGATCTGGTTTATGGTCACATCCGTGCAATGCCAAGTGGCACTGCTGGTTTCTGTTTCTCCTAGAGCATTAACCTTGCTTGTTTCTAAATGAAAGGGCTGGGCCCAGTACGATGAACCTTTAATCTTTGACTTCAGATTCCAAGTAAAATGTGACTTCTTTGTTGTTTGTTGGAAATCATTTGGAGTATTTTTGTTTATTGAAATTCCATGGCCTTCAAGCCCAGGGCAGCATATGGTCGTGTGAAGTACAGCTGCTTGCAAGTGGAAGATGGTCAGGAATCTGCCTGCCAAACCAGCCAAATCCTGGAAGGCAGTCCAACCATCAAGAATTAAAAAAATACGCAAAATGCGCTTAGATCTGTCATTTGTGACAGATTATTCCTCACTTGCTTATTGCCATCCGTTTTTCCAAGGATATGGAGACGTGAGGATACACGTCTGTGCATGTTCACAGCTACTTTCCTTTGGCAAATCTTTTGGAAATACGGGCTGGAGTATCTCAGACTAGAGATAACTGCACAGGCTTTAAACTTGGTTCAAGAAAAGCTTTAAAAATCTGCAGGAATTGGGGCATATGGGATCCAAGGAGTTTCAGGGCATTTTGATTTGTTTCAAATCCTTTTTTTATTACCATTGTTTCATCAAGATTGAACTATTAAGGCTTATTTCTTGTTCCTGTGGTGGTTCTAATGTATTATTTCCGCATGATTTCCCCCAAGGTGGCAAGACAGAGTTCCTAAATGGAGAAACATCTTTGTAGGAGCTGATGGTGTTTTATCCCAGTGTATTGGAATAGCATTTTGGAGACAAACACTTGAACTGCTGCAGATCATCTGCTTGTAACACATCGGAAACTCTTGCTGAGTTTGGGTTTGGGATCGAGATTGGAGCTGGGTGGGACTGTCCCCTCGGGGCTGGAGGTTTCTTCCAGCCCAAGCTGGGGGCTGTGGTCGAGGGGACGTCTGAGCATCCAGGACTTTGTGGGAGGGGAAAGCAGAGCAAACCCTGGGGAGATGGAAGCAGCTCTGGCTGCGTGCCGCTCTGGGCAGATGGCAGCAGTGTCTTAGGCTGATGTAACGCTCCGATATTCCTGCTCCCCTGCCCTGCTGCGCTCTTCCCACAGTAATTCCCTCCTTGCCGTGAACTCCCATGACCTGCCGTGCCTGCTCTCAGCACTGGCGTTTCTCTGTACTTGGCAGCACTGATGAACTGGGCGTGATGGTTTGCAGCTGGACTTCATCCCCGTCACCTCTGCGCTGTGCAGCACTTCCCACAGGCTAACACAGAGTCCTCAGCCGTAGTGATCTGTAGTAAAGAGGATTTCTCAAAGTTCAGGAGCTCCAGAAACTTGGGAAAATGCAGTCCCTTATTCAGGACTTGGGGCTTCTTGAGCAAAACACAGAGGGGAGGAGCATTGATTGAGAAGGGAAATGATGGGGACTGAAGTCAAGTGTCAATATAGTGTAAAATAATCTAGGGATTCTTTTGTATGTCTGGTTTGCTTCTCCCTGAAATTGTCACTCAAAGCAAATGAGTACTTCGCCCTTACTGCGTGGAGCGTAGTCAAAGTTTATGCAGATGGTTGCTCAAGCTCCATTTATTTATTCTTGTTTGTTTTTATAAATTCTTTTAACAGGGCCAGATTTGGTGTAGTGATAGGTTTGCCGCATTTCCAAGCCCTTGTGTCTCCTCCTCTCTCTCCTGCCTACTGTCAAACGCAGACTTTGGGCCTTAAATATTACGCTTTGGCCCCTTAAGATGAGCCTTTGGACCTCAGAAGGGATGTTTGGAACTTGTAAGGGTTTGTATTCTAAAAACGAGGTTTTTAATCCTAGAGTCAAAGTTTTGAACTCCAGAAATGAGGCTTTGTGACCCAAAAATGAGGTTCTTCGGTCTAAAAGTATGATTTAGACCCTGTGTATGAGGGATTGGACACTCGAGATGTGTCTTGGACCCTTAAGACTGATTGGATCATAAAAATGGAGCTCTGGACATGGAAAATGAGGCTTTGGACACTATAAATGCAGCTGTGAGTTGCATCTATTAAAAAGGTGGAGGAAGTTTAGCTGGTTTTGGCTCATAGGAAGCATTTGTAGGCACTAATTGCTAACTGAAATTAAAGCTGTACTATTTGTCTCTATCCTCCGTTGAGGAGCAGGTGGCAGCAGGTTATCAGCTAATTGAAAGAAGGATGAAAGGAGAATCAATCCCATGTGTTCTGACAGTTCTGCAGAATTCCTCACCCTCCAGCTGAGGAGAGATGCAGTGAGTTCAGGCTGGCATCTGAGTGACCTGTGCTGTCATCCAAGGTGCCTTCCACAAAAGGAGGACTTCCCTGTGGGGCCTTCCTGGGCCCTCTCTGGAACAATCAACAGAAACAGCCCAGGACATCTGAGCTATGAACTTAACAGCTACCCTAGGCCGGGCAAAATGTGCATGTGGTATGTAGCCAGGAGTGGAAAATAGGATGCTAAGAAGCCTGACACTGTTATTAGTCTCTTTTTCCCTGTCTTTAGATCGGAGACAATATTTGAAGGTTAATTAAGAAACTTGACAGTCTGGTGCGGGTGAGGCGAGCATCCCCTAGGAAGGGGTTTAGGAACAGGCAGCTGGAGAGAGTCTGCCTGGAGGCTTTTCATAAAAAGTCTCTACAACTTCAGACTTTTATTTATAGTTTATTTCTGATGTTGAAAAATCTTTCTGTACAGCAAAGCACGGGTTTACGTGTAATCCCTCCCTTTTAAGCAATATATTTAGGGGCTGGAACTGCTTTTACAGGTCAGTATGTGGTTAAAAATGGTCTGGAACAAAGGGCAGGTGGTTGGGTGCTGCTCTGGATATGCCTTTTGTAGCTGTTACTTAATCATACCTTGCAGTCCTGGTGATGCATTTGCACAAAACACTGCTTTTAGGGCACTTGGACAAAGAATTTCCTTCCTGGATTTTTCCTCTTTGTTCCCAAAACAGCAGATGCTTCTTAAATTTTTTGATTCCTGGAGGCTCACAGCTTACAGTTTATAAAATAGCACAAGCTTATTAAAATGACCAAGTACAGCCCTTTTTTATAGTTTTAGTAATAAATCCCAGATTGTATAACTTGTGTGGACTCTTGTAACACACACAGAGTGCATGAATTGGGCTCTCACTCCTCATTCATGTCCTGCCTCCACATGTCACCTGTGGGAAAGCGTGTGTCCCAGGAAAAGAAAGTAAACAGATACTGAAATAGTCAGTGCTCTCAAAATTCAATCCTTGTAGCCTCTCTCAAAGTTCTCATTGATGGTGGAGTTGGTGCTGAATTTGTAACTGCAGTTGGTAGGGTGGAGGTACAGAAGCCATATTCAGCAATGGCTTTTTTGATGTTTCGTGTTTATTCAGCGTTGTACGTACTTGGATCTGGAATTTGGCCTGCGAGGCACACGGTCTGAGGTTTGCAAAGGGGCAGGAAGCAGGATTGCAGAGAAAATACTGCGCAGAGTCATTGAGAAAAAGAGTTTGTCTGCTCTTTCCCGTTCTTAGTTTTTTCAGAGGGTCACACTGCAACTCTAAACATTATGGTCCCATCCAGGCTCTGAAAGAGTCATGAAAAGAAGTCAGCTGGTTCCATCTCTGGCCCCTGTGTTTCATCAGGAGCTTCTTGAAATGATGGATAAAGTGCAGCACTATTGTTCCCATTAAAAAAAATCTTTGCTTTCGCTTCTGTTTTAAATAGATACTTAGTTTTCATCAAGTGCTTCTGCTACTTGGCTGAGAACTTTAATAAATTAGAACCATGCAACTGTAAATCAGCTTCCCTACCTCATAAAAATCCCTTTGTTATTTGACTTTCTTGGTGTGTACCTAACCAAAGGTGTAAAACCACTTGTCCTTTTCCTTTGAGAGACTTTACCATAGTTTTTTTCCCTTCATGCAAGGATGTAGAACCAATTTTAAATGATGAGTTTGATGGAAATATTACTAGCTTTGATGCTTCCTAGCTTTTGATCCGCAAAGTAGTTCCATTCAGAGGAAGCTGCATCAGTTTTCTCTCCTTCTCTGACTTCTCTTGCTCATCCATAGTTTGGGCTGAGTTTTTTGTTACCTTGGAAGAGTGGTGATGCTGCAGCATCATTCATGACTGCTGTGTACAGGCAGCAGATAAATCAGTATTTCTTTTGTGTGCCACCGTAGAAACGGTGCTGCTGACGCCCGCATCATGAGACCTTCGTATTTTGGCATTATTTTATTCACTTTTTACTTTTGGAGTATTCAGCACCTGAAGGTCTCATTTCCCCTTCTCTGAAGGCTATCAGATGTCCTCACTTTGTGTTTTCCTTTCCACTTTTAGAGGAATCTATGACTGGTGTCATCCCATGACTTCTGGAGCTGGGAAAACACCACGTTTACTGCAGAACTGGCAACCTTCACCGTCTCCTGTACCATTTCTCCATGAAATAGTTCCTAGCAAAGACCTGCTGTAACTGACACAAAGACAAAACTTGTGCTCAGTAAATATTTCTACAGAGACACTGGGATCGGGGAGGTGCTTGACTGCTCTGAGCATGTTCCATGCATAGTTTTCACTCTCGAATAACTGATATTTTAAACCCACAGTTCCTTCTTTAAGTACAAAGCATTTGGCCTTCCAGCTCTATGCAGCAGTTTGCTGTTAAAATGAATCCTGGTAGGTTTTCCAAGAACAAAAAAGAGAGACATATTTTTCCACATAAAATCAAAGTTTGTTTTTTCTCTCTGCTTTCGTATAACTCTTAAGGGCTTCCATTGAGTTTTCTTAGACTTTCTGAAAGGGGGAAAAAGAAAACCCAGCATTTGGATCAAAACCAAGCATGAGAAATTTCAGCATAAAGGAATTTTCTTATGGATGTTTATAGAGGAGACTAAAAAGCTTAATTCCAGTCCAGTGCAGTGACCCAGTAAATGCTGGCATTTTCCTTTCTTCTGTGCAAATTCAGCAGGATTTTGGTTAATTTGATGGCTCTTCCAAATGCCTTTTGCTCCTTAAAGTGGTATCAATTAGTGTGTTGAGAGACTTCAGTTCTTCTGGGCAGATGATTTCCAGTATTTTAGTAGGAGCTTGTCTAAGTGGCTTCTAAGTTGTGCCCATAGTTTGGAAGAGGGTATTAAACATTCCTACGTTTTCATCCTGTTTCTGAATCTTCTGAACAAATAGGACTACTCTTGGTAGCTGCAGAAGATTTTTGTTTTGTTTTGTTTTGATTTAAAAATCTGGTATTAATGATTAGTCACAAACTGGTGCTGTGTTAATAATTCAGGTGGCTGTGAGACTCGAGCAGTGCGTCCTGTTTGAATCTTTCATTTGATTCAAAAATGGGTTTAATGTTACTGAATAACTTCCATTTCACTTTTGGCATGCACTTAGTAAGAAAAATCTCAACACTCCGTGCTGCCTGTGTTCAATACTCTTCAAGAATGAAGCCTAAAATGACACAGGAGCTCCTGCTTTAATTCTGAGATGCATGGCCAGGATAAAACATGGACTAGAACATGGATTTTATATCACACTGATCTTCCAGAGAGGGAAAATGAGCTGCGGAACTTCTGCTTGCTCCTCTGGGATTCACTCCAAGGGTGCTGGGGCTGGAGGGTTAGTAAATGGGGATGTTTTATCCCAAAACCATGGTGTTTTCCCAAAGCCCAGACACCTCCATGGAGACTGGAGGCCCATCCATGGTGGAGGAAGAATTGCATCTGCAAACCTCCTCTGTAGACACCCGGCAACTGGATCAGTAACATCTGTTTCTCCAGAATGTGCACAGTGCTGCTGCAGTATTACTTTTTTCCAGCATTCCTCTAATGTGTAGTATTTTTTTATATGCCAAGTATGTCGAGGCCATAAATACTTTAACATGCAGAAGATGTGAAGGGAGGGAAGTATGTCCATTTGGATGCCTTTCCCCTTCCCTGCCAGAGGGACCTGTTGGGGTTTGTGAGCACGGTGGGACGTGGGACAAGGGCCTGGAGTGACAGGACAAGGGGGATTGTGCTCAACTGACAGAGGGCAGGTTAGATGGGATACTGGGAAGGAATTCTTCCCTGTGAGGGTGGTGAGGCACTGGCATGAACTGAAGAGTGGCATCATGGGCAAACTCAACAACTGCAGAAGCTTCTAGAAGATTTTTGAAAAGAAACCCAGAGAATCGGTTGATTCTTGCCAAAATATGGAATCCATGTGACATGGGAAATAATATCCACCCAAGGAACTGAAGGTATAACCCTGGAGGTGCACAAACTTAGAATCAGTGTCCACCCACTGTGGCTCAGTTTTGGGGGAGGCTGGCGAAGGGAAATACGCTGCAGGCAAAGCATCCTTCTTTGCTTTTATTTTTCTTCCAATAAATCAAGCAGTGTTCAATGCAACTCCAAAAACTTTTTGCCTTTGGATTGGAAAGCGGAGCAGCAGGTAGGTGTGACGCAGGATTTGCACAGTCACCGAACTGAACCCACCTTAAGCCAACAGCGAGGGTGAAAGGTAGCAGTGTTTTGGGGCTGAATCGGTGTTTTCAGACGAGGCAGCACCTCTTTTATAAAAGCATGTTTCTATCAACTCCTTAAGAAGTTTAGACTGGAGGGCTGTCTCAAGAACCTGCCCCCTCCCCGTTCCAGGTCCCAGGTGTTTGTCTTGGCAGGAGGCAGTGTCTGCTCAGCCGGGGCTGGGATATTAAATTGAGGGAACACAGAGCTCTTGATGCTTTTCAATAGGGCTTCTATTTAGGTAGAGGCAGGATAGAGCTGTCAGCCACCTGTGATTGTCCAACGGGGAAAGAAGGAGGGATAAGGACTGGCGACAGAGCCCTGGAAATGTTTTCCAATTCCATCAACAGAATGGTGAGAAGGAAGTGTTTTCTGGGAGGCAGGGCATTGTGTTGGTTTGCTGAATCCTTTGCTGCAGTGCAGGCATTGGTGGATGAAGAAATGAAGGATAATACTGGCTGAAACAATGTGGGATGGCACAGGGAACCTCCTCAACTGGACTTCCCACATGTGGAGAGCCTTGTAAGAGATTTTGCTACAAGCTGAATGATCCATGTGTGGCCCAAAGTGAGAACTGATCCTGATGTCCTGATTCTGACACTTGGGGTAGTTCTCATTTTCCATAAATACTCCAGATACGTATTTCTGCATTAATTTTTAAGGTGTGAGGGTTGGTTGATTCATTTGGTTTCCATAGAATGGAAATTTAGTTTCAATGGCCTTACGCTGAAGGACAAAAGGTTTGGATTAGGTCTTAGGAAGAAATTCTTCCCTGTGAGGGTGGGGAGGCTCTGGCACAGGTTGCCCAGAGAAGCTGTGGCTGCCCCTGGATCCCTGGAAGTGTTCGAGGTCAGGTTGGACAGGGCTTGGAGCAACCTTGTCTAGTGGAAGGTGTCCCTGCCCATGGCAGGGGCTGGAACAAGTTGGTCTTTAAAGTCCCTGCTAACCCAAACCAGTCCATGATTTCACCATTCTCTGTGGGAAACAAGGGGAGTCCATTTTGGATGCTCACAGGAAATGCAGGTGGAAGTTGAAACTAGACCATGGCAGAGTCCCTCTTCGCTGGATAGACTAAACCTCTGTTGGTCTTCATGAGAGTGAGGAATACTTGGCTTCTCTTGGTCAAATAAAGGCTGCTTCTGCCCCACCACATCTTTTGAAGAATGGAAGGGGGAAGAGAAAATATTTGGAGACATCTCCAGGCTCTGAAATTCTTGATGTACAGACCCTGTCACTGTGTTTTCCTATGCTGGTGCAGGTGTTGGACTTAATCTTGTTCTTTGAAGCAAACAGGTTCATCCTCCTGAGCAGGTTAGTCTCTTCCATAAAACAGGACACAGGTAGTTCTCCCTTTTCCCACTGAATCTTTCAGTGTCCTTGAATTGGAAAGTAACTGCCTGGCTCTTTCACACATGCCTGCTTCACTCTGGTGAGAGCTGTGATCTTCTCATGCTTCCCTTCTAGGTAGAGTCCAACAGCACAGTGCAGCTTTATTACTCCGTATTTGCACCTGTGTGTGACTGAAGGGTCACAAGTTGGAACCTCCTTCTAGAGGGGAAGGGGATTTTGGCATCCTTAGATCCCTTATTCCTGATTTTTTTCTCACTAAGGATGACCACTTCATGTAGACTCCTGCTGCTGAGCAAGCTCCAACCTGCCTATTCATCTGCTTCCACTTATTGACGGCCTACTCTGTTTGGAGATGAATGTAGAGCCTTGAATGTGATGTTAAGTTTCAATTTTTTAAGCTTATAATCTCCCCCATTTCAGCTCTTCCCAGTGAAGACCCAGCACGAGGTGTTTCCAAATTACTGTGTATGACAGAGGGATGTGCAGATCCTGAGACAGATGAAAGATGTCTGTAATACAAATGAAGATTCTCATGTAGAGAGATGCAGGGAAGCTCTGTGCATCTTGAATTCCCATAATGTGTTGCTGATTTGCTTAAAGCAGCTTTACAGATCTGTTCCCTCACTGTTCAGAGCTGGCTTAGGAGAAATAGCTGCTAATTAACGCGTCGGTTCCCCAGGGTGTCACATCAGTGTTTGAAAAACTATTTCTTTGTAGTACAAAGGCATTAAGGACAGTTTAAAAACGTAACTTAGAGCATTATCTTCTCCGTGGGAGATTCTGTGTCTTACAAAAACACAAGGTGTTCAAAATACAGATACCAGTAGAGTTTGGGATGGAGACTGGGAGGAGAAGGTGAGAGCATCCTCTGACCTCGTGGCATTGACCGTGGGATGGCAGGATGGGTTTAACAGCCCAAAGCCTTTCCTACTCTCTGGTGATCAGTTTTAGAAGCACTTGATAATGGCCATCAGTGTGACTGCTGAACAAACTTCCTGACATTTTGAGGGTGGCCTTTCCAAAGCTCACGTGGGAATTAACTGCCTCGCCCTTACTGCAAACTGCTAGAAACGGGCATTTGACTTCCTAAAATACTTTTGGAAATCCCACCCATAATGTTTAATACTGAAGGTAAATGTGGCCATTAATGGACACTCCACAGCTCTCCTTTGTGCTCCCTGAATGAAGGTCTCTTTCCCTACAAACACTCCATGCATATTTATAGGGGATCGTGTTCCCCCTTAAATGCTGTTGATTTTGGCTCAGGAAGTGATTCCTTCATTTAACCTGCCCTTGTAGGTTATTTTCTCAAGGCTTTATATTGTTTCTAGTTCCCTTATTCTTATCTGCATCTTTTACATTTTGGAAAAAAAAAAAAAAAAAAAAAAGTTTTCCAGATTTTGCTTTATCCATGGATTGTCCAGTAAAGGATATAAGGTTTGGTGTCCTCTGGGAAACCCTCCTAGGTGGGCTGCCTGGACCAGACTGGGTTTGGCCTTGCTCCCAGTTACCTTTTATTATGAACTCCAGCAGCACTTGCTCTTGCATCTCTCTGATTGCATAGAATTCCCTCTGTTCACTCTGCACCATTTCTTCTGGATCGAGGGGGATGGGAAGAACTGCAGGCATGAAAGGAATTAATGCTCGGAAGTAATTTAGACAGATACAGATACTGGGGAGCAAGGTAGATGCAGATGGCGTGCTGACGGGACCTTGGCCAGGTTTCTTCTGGATTCTCCCCTGGGAGAAGCGAGTCTGTAGGAAAGCCAAGGAGTCAGTGCACTTCCCTGAGCCTCAGGGCTGAGATGGTGCTGGGAACAGGCGGGTTTATCCCAGCCACTGTGCCCCAAAGGTTGCTTTTGGATTTTGGTGGTCCTGTTGTCTGCCCATTTTCACAGAGCCCTGAGGACAGCTCTAGAGAACTCTGTAGTAGCAAAGATTCCAACCTGCCTCCTTCAGTGGATGGAAATTTTGAATGTCGTTAATTTAGAAGAAAAAAGTAGTAAAATTAATAGCATTCCAAGACTGGAGACTGCTTTCCTGGATTGCTCCATCAATGTGCTTTTGTGGAAAAAAAAAAAATTTCCACTACATACTTCTTTCTTGAAAATCCACCACAGCCTTTTCTCCAAGGGAGCCTTGAAAAATACGTGCTCCGAGCACCTCCCTGCACATCTCTCCGGCTGGGGGGAAGGAAGCACTAGGTTGGCACTACAGCTTACAGGGAGGGTTCACTTAAAAATGCAAAACCTGCTTTTCTGCCCCTTTGTCTCCATTCATTTGGAAAATTTCAGGCTCTTTTTATCAGTGAAATTTTGGTGGGGGAGAAAAGAAATGTATGGGTTACAGTAGTATTCCTAGTGTTTCATGCTTCATCCCTCTTGTTACTTGTTTTTAGAGCCTCAGGCTGCGTCTTTAGGCTCTAAAATGACATATGGGCACGTTTTCTCTCTCCCTTACCAGGCTGGAATGATAAGAACTGATGAGGATGAATACTTCATTGAGCCTTTGGAAAGAGGAAAGCAGATGGAAGAGGAGAAGGGCAGAATCCACATGGTGTACAGGCGGTCGGCGGTGGCGCAGCGTCCCACCGACATGCTCCCTGATGTCCACACAGAAGGTACAGTACCCCGTGGGGTTGCTTGCCAGATCTGTTCCAGGTGACTCCAGCCCATGGAAGCTTTTGAAGGAGGCTGTACGACTCCGGTTTAAAGTTTGGGTCCTGTTTCTTTGAGTAACAGTGAAATTGTGCCAATTTACTGTTTTCCTCCTTCTACTGGTTGCAATGAAAGCAGTCTGAAGGCAGTTGTGTTGATCAGATGTATTTTGTCGCATCCAAGGATTCCCCTCTGCCTTGAAAATAATGTGGTTGGTCCATCTGAGAATAATTACCGTGTCTGAGAATAATTATCATCGTGTAGTTTAATCCATTTGGTTGCATGTCTTTTTAATAATTCACAAATCCTCACAAGCCAAGGCATTGCATAGTGAAGGTTAAGGGTTATGAGGCTCTGGGCTCAGGATGAAAGAGCAGCTCTGCTCTCATCAGTGCTCTGCCTTTATTTCAGTATCTTTCAGCTTCTCAAATTCCTGTGTTTACGTTGTGTTCACATATTGTTGGAACTGGAAAGGGTTTGGGATGTAAAAGAAGTACATACAACGCACAGAACTAGAGGTGCTTGGCTTTCAGTACCCCAACAAGGCCATTCCAGTCTAGCTCATGCATCTGGGGGGGTTTAGCCTGGAGAAGAGGAGGTTCAGGGGAGACCTTCTCTGAAAGGAGGTCAAAACTTCCTGAATGGAGGTTGTAGCCAGGTGGGATGCGGTCTCTTCTCCCAGGTAAAAAGTGACAGGTCAAGAGGACATGTCCTCACGTTGCACCAGGGGAGATTTAGTTTGGATATTAGGAAAAATTTCTTCATGGAAAGGCTTGTCAAGCCCTGACACGAGTTGCTCAGGGCTGTGGAGGAGTCGCCATCCCTGGAGGGATTTAAAAGTCACGTAGATGTGGCACCTGGGGACACGGGTTAGTGGTGGCCTTGGCAGTGCTGGGGGAAGAGCTGAACTCGATCTTGGAGGCCTTTTCCAACCTAAACGATTCCATGACCAAGGCTAAAGCAAGGTGCCCAAGCCTGTGGAGCCCGAGGGAATGTTTGCAGTGGTTGAGTTGTCTGTCAGCTGCACCTGTTGGGTTGTCCATGTACGAGCTGTGTATCGATGCCATGAAAATCTGCCTCTTTCTCCTCTGTCCTTGCTCCCCCGCCACCATGCTTGGGCTCGAGGCAGGGATGCACAGTACCGTCTGCTCGCGGTTTGGGACTTCAGCCAGCACACACAAGAATCCAAATTTTCAGTAACAGATGACAGATGACTCAACAAAACAGCCGTTAAGATAAAAAAGTACTTAAAATTGTTGTTGTCAGTGAAGTCGTTACAAAACTGGGAAACTGTGTGACAGCCTTTCTCGGCAGTGACACAGGACACGCTGTGTCATGTTCTCCCCACAAGAAGTCAGTTTTCTAAGAGGAAGGCTTCCAGCTCTAGCTATGTGGAAGGAGCTTGCAGTCTGACAGGACATCTGGTATTCCTGCAGGATTTAAAGCATTTGGGAATTGGTTGGACATTGCTCAAACAATTGGACAGAATGAGCATGGGAGTTGTGAGTCGAAAAGCTGCCATCCTGAGAGCAAGGTTTTAGCAATGATCACGGTGCAGTGGAGTATTAATTGGTTTGTATCCTGTGTTCTCATGGAAGTCAGCACACTTTACCCACTTCTCTTTCCCTGTTTCCTTTGTGGCTGTCTCTTTGATGAAGCTTCACGGAGCTGTCTGAAGTGGGAACCAGAAATCTGGGGTTCTGGGGAAGATACTGAGGTGCCTTAAGCTGCTGGATAGTGTGGGTTCAGCCTTCCCACCCCAGAGCAGCACCTTGTGCTGATTCCTATCTGTGGTATCCATGGCTCTGGATCACCTCTTTAGGGAACGACAGTGGCAATTTGCATGTATTGTTTCCATAATTTGCTTTGCGTAGAGGTTGGTTTCTTTAGAAGCCTTATATGAGACACTCAAGAAATGAGATTGGAAATCCTGCCCCATTCCTGTGGGGAATTTTTCTCTGTGTGTGTGCACATCCAGTTTAGGCCCCTTGAAGGATTCCTTCATTAATTATTGCCTCTTTATACCTTTGTCTTTTCAGTCATTTTGGTGTGAGTAGGATCTCTTGCATATAAATGGACTTGAATATTTGGGGTTTGTTTTGATACCAGGGAATTGTAGATAGTTTTATATCTTTTAAATCTTATATCTTTATATCTTTAAATCTTAGAAAATGCCTCTGCTCTCACTCAGTGATACCAGGGAAATGTGGATAATTGTCCATATTTTGACAGGCTGTTGGCAGGATTGACTATTTGTATGTCATGGGTAATCTGTCTGCTGATTCAAAAGATCTTGTTTGACTGTATTCCTTGGAATCTGATCTTTCTTCTGCTATGTGAGGCAGTGCAGGGAAGCAGTAGGTCTTGACCACCAAATGTTAAAATCATTTTATTAACCCAAAATCCTACTTGATCCTTGTGATGTCCATCAGACAGCACTTGCTGGTTTGAAGTGCTGAGCTCAGGTTAATTCTCCTCGACAAAGGAAGCTCTTCCTCTTCTGTGGGGTGGAAGCCAAGGCCTCCCATGGGAAATCCCAGCTATTGAAAAAGCACTTAAATATAGTGGGATGTGACACTGGACATTTGTTTTTAAGCATCTGGGATGAGCATCTGGTTAGGTCTGGTCTGGGAATGATATCACAGAGCAGGACAGTGTCTTGAGTTCTTCATGGGTATAAATACACATTGTCTCCTGACAGCTTTTCCATGTCGGATTGCCCTGGGATGACATTTGTAAGCTTGACTTCCCCAGTCATTTAAGTCTTGATCCTAAAGACACTGAACATCTGTGCTTCTCATTTGGGTTGAGTACTACAGGTAGTCAGCGTTCATGTTGCGAGCGTTACTCCCAAGTAATGTCTCTTAAATCAAAAAATACTTATCCTTAAGGGCAAAAAGGAACAAAGTCAAAGTGTCCGTGTGGGGGGGAAGGGTCTGAGGGACAGAGAGCGAATGAACAGACAGAGCTAAAAAAAATAGAACAGTGTATGAGGCTGTCATGTTAAAACATGATTTAAAGAAATCCTTACGATTTTCTCACCAAAACTGCTTTTTACTCTAGAATGGAAGGAAATGCTCTCAGGACAAGCCTGAGTTTGGGAGGTCTTGGAAGTATAACAATGATATTACTCTGTCTGGGAGGGATGAAAAGAAGCTGCTCCTCGTTAATAAGCTGAGAGGCATCACTGAGATCATTAACATCACTGCGATCATTAACCTTATTTCTTGAAAGCATTCAAGACGCAACAGAAACAGGCAAAGAACCTGTAGAATTTACAATCAAATTTGCACCTAGGAGGCCGCCTGTGCAAGTTCTACTGAATTTGGCTCAGGAGCGTGGTAAAATAAAACCCAAGCTGTGTTTCAGAAACATAAAAGCCCGATCCAAGTCCGCTGAAGTCAGTGGGAACACTCAAGCTGACATCAGTGGGATGATGAGGTTTGGACTGGATCATATGCTGCTCAAGCTGATAACTGAGTATTCAATTTTTCTTTCCTCCTGTTTGTTCATGTACCATTTTTTCTGTGCACTTTTGTGTGGTAGAATGATGACAACCAACCCTGAGCTTGGTGGTCACACAGCATGGTAGTGTACTCGGAGCTTTCCTATTTCATCCTCCTCTTCACACCATAGTATTTTTTAAATGACAACCTATTCACCCAGCAAGCACTTGAGATGAAAGTATTTTTGTAATTACTTCCTAACAGTGGGAAACAAGGAGTAGGAGCCTTTATCTCCCAGCTTCCTTTCAGAATTTTCATTTTCCCCAAAGAACCAAAGTGCTTGTGTGTCTCATGGGGTTGCCATGGCACTCGCGTCGAGTGTCTTTGTCCCAGGTGGGAAACATGTAGGAGGAAGAAATTATTTGGGACTCGCTCCTGGTTGCCTGGGAATGAAACCCTGGAATAGAAGGTAGAAGAATGGGAAGACTATTGCCTGCTTGGGAGACCTCCCTCTGCACTTCCCCAGGCACATTAGTGGTTCTCAGGGATGTCGTCGTGCCGGAGGGTGTCTGAACTCTTTCTCAGCAGAATTTCTCATGACCCGTGTTCTGGTGGAGAATATTTTTGATGCTGCACAGCCCACCACACAAGTTTGTGCATCAGAACAATGGGAAAGATGGAAATTATTTCTGTGTAGACTCAGTACAACATGTTGTGTAACATCCTCTGTTCACTATGGGCATTCTTGTATCATCACAGAATCCCAGCATGGTCTGGGCTGGAAGGGACCTTAAGGATCATCTTGCTCCACCCCCTGCCATGGGCAGGGACACCTTCCACTATCCCAGCTTGCTTCAAGGCCCATCCAACCTGGCCTTGGACACTTCCAGGGATGGGACAGCTTCTTTGGGCAGCCTGTGCCAGGGCCTCACCACCCTCACAGGGAAGAATTTCTTCCTGATACCTGGTCAAAATTCTCTCTCCAGCTCTCTTGTAGTCCCCCAAGAAAAGGCCACCAGTGACTTGTATTGATGGCAATAACCTGGGTTGTCTAAGGACATCCCGTTATTTATCCAGAGCTTCTGGAGCTTTTGCCTTTAATTTAGCCTTCTTCTCTTAAATTGAAACTTCAGTGGATTCTCTGAAGTTCTTCATTGAATGTAGTTTGTGGGATTAGGTTGTTTCTTTTTTTTTCAGGTAACAGTTTGCTTAATCAAGGAAAAGGTAATCAAATAGAACAGGAAGAGCACAGCGTGGTATAAAAGAAAAGGAATGTTGGTGATGGATGTATAGGAAGCAAAAGGAAACAAAGACTTTATAGTGAGGAAAAGGTTACTTTTTTTTTTTTAAGAAGGAAAAGCTTGAGCAGGAGTGGATCAGAAGGTGCTGTGAAGTGACTGATGTGCTCTGTCCGTGTTGGGGAGGTGGTGTCTGATGATGAGAGCAGGAGCATCCATCTGCTTAAGTCGTCTTCTATTCTTGGCAATAACAAAGGAAAATGATTTTTAAATAAAACCAAGAATAAAGGCTGCATTCCAACTGCAGGCACCCAGCGCCAGAGTAGTAAAACACACAGAAAAATCTGTACGAAGGGAAAATTGAAAAAATGGAGACAGGTCAGTACATTCAGCTTGCAGCCATTCCAAGGCTCATACCGTTTTCCAATAAAAACTCCCTGTGCCCCCAAATTGCATAGGAAGAAGAAAACTTTCAACAAACAGTGGAGATAACAGACAGAAGAGGTTTTTAAATATTGTGTAAGCAGCTGGTCCTATGCAAAGGAGCCTGTTTGGTTTATAGATGACATTCTCAGAGTAATCTGGGAGAGACATGCCAAGGTGAGGATCACCCTTGGGTGGTCCATGTAGGACTGAGGTCCCTGGCTTGGATGTGCAGTGGTTCATTTCTGCTGCTGGGTTTGATCAGAAAGGTGCACATGAGAGGGTTAAAAGTGCTCTTTATGGACCAGGACATACGTACCAGAATGGCACTGGCTGAGAATATGGGCATGGGAAGCAGAAGAGCTGCCTTACTGGGGGGAGTTTATGTGAATTAGAGGTCAGGAACCAGAGGAAATGAATCCTCCCACAGCTTGCGGGGGCTGAGGCTTGTTCATGTGTTTCACATGCGCATCCTACAAATTTAGGACCGAAATGAGAGCACCGAGAGACTCTTTCACTGAGAGCAAAGAGCCTTGTTTAATCAGTCTGTGTTCTGCAGCAGGCTTTTGATGGAAAAATGAACTAAAACACAGCAGTTTGTGTCATAACATAAGAGTAATTTCCATACCGCAAGACTCTTGCTGGACCTTCTCCCCCTGAATTTTCTGCAGGTTTAGCATTTTTCCCCACTGTGAGACACCTGGTTTCTAATGGGTTTGATGCTCAGTCAGTTTATAGGAAGATTCTAGAAACAGCTTTAGAATCCAAACTGAGGGCAATTTAATTTGGTTATATCTTTGAAAATACCAGGATGAGATGTTGGCATCCCTGGTTTCTGACAGAGAAGGAAAACGGATCTGGTGTGTTTTGAGTGAGCAGTTTGGATGCCATGCTCCTGCTTTTGGTGGGGTCCATGTGGGGTTACTGGGGACTAACTCTTGCTGTACCCCACATATTACACGAAGATGTTCCAGAGCTCACCTCACCCTCCTTTTATCTCTTCAAAACATGGTGTAGATGATAAGTAATCTGGTTTGTCCTATGTGGGATGACACAGAATCGGGCAGCTGGAGCTGACAGGAATGCGGATGGAAATTACCAACGTGAGAACATCAGCCTCGTACTTCACGTTGCTCCCAGTGGACTGAGTTTCTTCAGATCCATTTCTGGGTTACACAAGTGCATAAATCTTTCCAAAATGCAGTAGTAAAACACTGCAGGGTAACAGCGTGACCCAGCTGTTGTTTGCTAAGGAAACAGGGTTTTTTTTTTCCAGAATACCTTGCCTAATCATTCTTTGGAGTATTCCAATAACATGGGACAGGATCAGCCAGATAATTAGGGTTCTGGAGGTCATTAAAAGTCACACAAGTCTGAGTCTGCAGTTAGAGTTGGAAAGGAGGGAATTGATGTCTCAGCTGACTTCTCCTGCATGGTGACGGGGAGAGGCTGACCTGTGGGAAATCTGTGTTGGATTCCATCAGATATCATGTGGTTTGGGAAGAGAACCCAGGGAGGGATGAAGAGCTTTGCTGGCTTGTACTTCAGGAGTAGCCAAGGGAAGTGTTTCGTTGGTGTGTCTTCCTTTGCAGCATTATTGGCAGGGCCTATTTCTAAGCATTCCCTGGAAAAGTTTCAGGACCTATCCGTAGGAGGGATGCCCTTGTGTCTCCTTTGGCATTTTACCTCTCCACCCAGGTAACAAGCAGTTAGAGACATGCCTGCAGGGAGCAGGTTTGTCCTTCCCCTT
Organism: Dicrurus megarhynchus; assembly: GCA_013399195.1. Classification (NCBI taxonomy): domain Eukaryota; kingdom Metazoa; phylum Chordata; class Aves; order Passeriformes; family Dicruridae; genus Dicrurus; species Dicrurus megarhynchus. The sequence continues at coordinate 32,077 of VXAD01004422.1, read as the reverse complement.
GTTCCTGGCAACAGGCTCTGTCCGTCAGGTGGTTAGAAACGGTAGGATTTTCCTTCTTCTGCCCTATTTCTGCATAGGATGCCTAACAGTGGACCTAGATATGTGGAGAAAGCTGGATTCAGACACTTACATCCTCTGTGGAGGATGGGGAATGATGGGTTGTGAGTGTGTGTGAAAACACACGCTTGATTAGCAAGTGCTGTCTTCTTGTATGAAATGGCTGTCTTGTAGCCAGCCATAAATGCAAAATCTGGATCATAAAGTTTGAATAACTGTTTGCCAAATAATTGTTCTGTAATCCTACAGACATCAAATAATAAATCAACACCACCTGCTTATTGCAAATTAGAATAAAAACTTCTAATTGCACTGATCGTCTTGTGCAAAAATCCTAATAATACCTAGAATCTTTCAGATAAAAAATTTTCAGCTTCAACAGGGTTAAACACAGTGTAAATTGAGCTTTCTTAGTCTCCTCTGGAAACAGTAACAGGTGATGCAAGGCCATCCAAGGAACTTTGTGCTTTTTCTTAATGGAGAGCTCTGCTCTGCCTTTCCAGTTCTCCTCACTAATAGTTCCAGAGAACATAAAGTCACAATTTCCAGGAGGAATAGTAGTTGTGCTTTCCTCTCCTTGACAACAAATCTGTTAGAGGTATTGGAGTAAGAGGCAGTAGTAACTCTGTTAATTATTTACAGAACTCAGATCGGTGGGAGAGTCAGTGATGGGTCTGTGGCTGCCCTTAAGCATCAAAATAACCTCTGGGCCTGAAGGGTTTGGATGTTTTTCCTCCCTTTCATGTCAAAGTTAATGTTGTAATAGTTTAGCAGTTTAGTATATACCCTGTTCCCTGCTGTCCAGGCTCTTCTGCACTGTGTTTCCAGGTGCTGTGGAGTGCTACACTCGGATTGGAGAAGGTCCCTGCAAGCAGACAGTGAAGGTTTGTGGGTCTGGGGATTTCTGCACTCTGCAGCATGGACCAGCTTCACACTGACAGAGGGCAGGTTTAGAGGGGATACCGGGAGGAAATTCTCCCCTGTGGGGCTGGTGAGGCCCTGGCACAGGGTGCCCAGAGCAGCTGTGGCTGCCCCATCCCTGGAAGTGTCCAAGGCCAGGCTGGACAAGGCTTGGAGCCCCCTGGGACAGTGGAGGGTGTCTGTTCTCAGGCGAAGAGGAGCTGGGGGAAGAGAAGAAGCTGTTGAGGATGTTTTTTAGGAGCTCTGAATGTAGCTTGAGCAGAATCACTGGGGATGATTGCAGGCTGCTGCGCCAGTTAGTGATTTACTTTTTACTTAGCTCTTGGACTTGCTAACCAAGTTTGGGAGCTAATTAGGCACCAGGTAAATTAGTGTCTTTCTCTTCTTCTGTTTCTGAATGTAGATTTTCATTTGCCTTTGAGTATCTGTGATTTGATGATGAAGATTCTTCATGGGGTTTTTTTCCCTTGCTTAGGGCAGAAAGGAAGCTCAGGGCCAACCCATGGTGAAACTGCATTCTGATCTTCCATGTTGCCTCACAACATAGAGCAAATATCTCAAACTTTACTTAAAACTCATGTTGTTGAACATGAAAAATTCAGCTGGTGCTTCTAGACTGAGAGTGATTCCAAGTATATCTCTTGCTTTCATGAGATCTGTGGCAAAACCTGTTTTGAAAATTCCTGAGAAATACCTTGGAGTGAAAGGGTAACTCATTATATTCTGTGGCTTATGAAGAAACGCTAATTGATATCATCACAGATGAGGTAACTAGTAGCACCATAGATTTTGTTGATTTTCAGCAAAAGCCCGGTATTCTATAGATCTGTGATAGCAATTAAAATCCAATTCACAAAATAATTTATTACCTTATTTATTTACTTTTTGAATGTTCAGTTCTAACCAACAGGCAGTGAGTACCCAGAAACCATGTAATTAATTTTGGGAACTGTTTTAAATAGTTTGTCCTGAACAGTCCTTGAAAATGTGCTACCATATCCCTGGGTTCTGCTCGGGTTCTTCCATAGCCAAGTCCATGTTCTTTTTATCCCTGATCACAAGTGAATTTGCAAACAGATGCATTTGAGCCTCTGCTTTGGTATTTTAATGGTATTTTTCAATTTGCTTTTACAGGGTTGATTCTTGATTTATTTCAAGCCCCTTTTCTTAATCAGAGTTTTCCCTGCCAAGAATAAGTAACAATATATTTTCATTACTTCCAGCACTTCAAAGCTTCCAAGTTTCTGATGTTGAGAACATTTACTACTAGAAGTAAAAATCAGTCTTCCTTTAGTTAACAGTGCTCTTTAATAGGGAACACAAGGGGCGATAAATCAATTAAAAGTATCTGTTCTTTGAGAGCTCACGCAGCACTGTGCCATGCTGTGGGGGTTGATGAGATACTTGATTTAATTGGAGGAAGGCTGATAAAGTTCTAACCTCCTCAGATCTGCTTCGTTTGCTCTTCATCAAACATGCTCTCTTTTTTTTTTTTGCTGGCGAGAGAGAATCATCATTCATGTTTATTTTTTTACATCTGAAGTTTGTCGGGCTGCTTGGAAAAATAGGACAATGCAAGCCATCTGGGCATCCCTTCCACTTCCATTTGGAAACATCTGCATTGTTATTAGAAACGTCTCACCAGCACTGCAGTGAGCAGATGTGTTCTCTTTCCATCTCCAGGCTCACTTAGAATTTCTGATAGTGAGAGAAATTTGATAGGCACTAAACCCCAAATGCCTGTTTCTTGATCAGGCCCTCTAATGCCACTTATTTAGGATGTTTGTTCCTGTGTAAAGAAGAAACTTGTGGTATTTGAGGGAGGAAGCGGTGGAGAAAAGCCAGCAATGTCTCCTGCAGGTCATTCCATGTCTGTATCTGCAGGATTTAAAGCTGAGCACTTGTATGCTTGAGCCTTTGCCACGCAGGTTGACTCACAGCTGTTCATCAGATGTAACACTCTATGGAAATCCAGAGTCCTCTTCCTCCAGCTGCCCTGTCTCCATTCTTAAAGCCTTAAGAAATTAGGCTTTAAATTGCTTTAAAGATAGAGAACTCCCTGCATGGAATTTAACGTCTCTTTTCTGAACCTCACAGGTGATGGCACAGTGTGCAGGTGCTCCAGCTGCCAGTATCTCCATATAACTCCATATTTTGTAGTCCCTGTACAAGTTTACAATGAGAGTGATGAGGCACTGGCACAGGTAAAAGATAGGATTGTGTCTGCAATGCCAGGGAAGCTGAGGCAGAAGCTGGAAAGCCAGGGAGAAACTGGAAAGCTGCGCTGCTGGACAGTGAGTTCCCTCAGGTGCTTTTCCATGCAAGAGCAGAACTGGACAACCAAGAGCATCTGTGAAAACTTTTAGGTACTTGGGACATAAGAAGCTGCTTTCAGCATCTTCTGTGAAGGCTTATTTGGGATGATGGTCATATTTACAGCTTGAGTGGGATATTCAAAGACACTGCAGGTTATTACCCCAACTGGAAGTGGGTAAGTTGATGCCCACAGTTTGGAAGTGGCTGTTCCACAGTGGCAGAGCTTCAATCCAAATTACACTTCCCAAATCCCCAGCAGATACTCTGTCTCGCTAATGACTGGGATGTTACTTTTTTTTCAGAATTTTCAGGTCAGCAGTACAGTGATCCTTCTGCTCAGTTGGGTTTTTGAAGCTGTTTGTTGTCCCAACCCAAGACCCCCTTTGTGCAGATCGGCCTGGGGTTTTGGGACACCCCTGTCCTCTGTGGATGTGGTATCTGGGTAGAAAGGCCTTGTGCATATTTTTGCTGTTATCTTGGACACTCTCGTGGTCCATGGACTGTTGGGAAATAGCTTGGGCTTGGAGACATTTGTTGCTCTTGGAATGCTGCATTCATGGAAAAAAAAGCAGGAACCCGAGTTCAACAGCATTCAGTGACAGTTTATAGTTGGAGCTTTTCCTTTATATTTATGCCAGTGGAATTTTGAGAAATGGCTGAAATTCCATGTGGCGAGAAAGAGAGGCTTATTATCCGTGACTAATGCTTGGATACGCTTTTTAAAATTGGAATTATTTGCTGTCGTGCCACTTCTACTCTTCTGCTGTATTGGTTGATTCTGTTGTCTCCTAATTTTGAGCAGCCTTTCTCCCACCTTGGACCGCCACTCTCACATCACTCCCACTGCCATCCTTCTTTGGGAGTTCAGCCACTGCAACCATACTATCAAACTGGGATCCAGAGCTGGAATAAGCTCGCCTTTGTGTTAGTTAGGGATTGAATCCAAGATGAAGGCTGCATTTTCGGATGACAGTACTGAAAATTGTACTCTTGATTGATTTTGGTACATTGGATTGTCTTTCTTGGTCCGTTTTCTGCAACACAATATTTGACTTAGCATTTCTTTTTTGTGATTCTAAGTCATTAAACTTATTGATTAGCTTAAGAGGTCCTTTTATGTGTCCAAACTGAACCCTCAGGGTGTTTCCCTCCTTTTGCAGAGGAGAACTGTCTCTTCTTGTAATATTTCTAGTCAGACCCATTGTATACTCAATGGAAAATTCTTCCTAAATCTTCTCCCCTCTCAGGTTCTTCTCCTTTTTATTATTATGCTTTTTCTTGCTGTCTCTGTTAGCTTTCCACCAGACTGGAGGGCTCATTAAAGCAACACTGTGCAGGAAATGGAGAGAGGTGCAAGAATGGGACCCTGCTCGCCAAAGAGGGAAAGTTGGCAGCTCTCCTCTCACAGGAAAATTCCTTGGATTCAAGAAGCAGCTTCATTGAGAGAGTGTGCTACTGAAGGGGCATGAAGCGCTTGGTGAAGTGTCATTCCACAAATAAACGGCATTTTGGATACTCACACATTGTGATGAGGTTCTAGCAATAATGTTCCAACCTATTTGAATTAATTTGTATATAGGAGTTGGAAATTTATGTTTTATCTGAGTGGTCTTGAGTGTCAGGAGGGAGACACCCTGGAATTCCCTGGAAGATGCTTCCAGCAGACCTCACCTCCCATGACAAACTGCAGCAATGAACCTTGCTGAAAAGCTCCCTCTCCTTAGTCACAGCTTTTTCAAGAGAAATGGTCCTGTCTTTCAGGTCAGAATGGGAGAATTTATGATTATGACTCTGTGCTATTTTGGATGGGCTCGGGATGGGAATGATCAAAATATCCTGTGTGGAAACAGTGCAAGTTAGATTCATAACACATCTGTGCGAGGTGCAGGCGAGGCTGGCGCGCTTGTAGGAATTTGGTGAGGTGGAAAGGGGAAAAAAAAGTGCTTTGTTGTGTAAGAGTCTATACGAAAAAAGGAAAGTATAAAAGGGGGGTGGGTCCATAATGAAAAAAATCTGTGTCAGTTTCTGAGGACTGGTGTTTCGGCCTTGCAGAAAACTCTTCCCCACCCTGAATGGCGACAGGAAAGTGCAGGTGGGACTCTCATGTTTGCAAACCAGTTCTGTGGTGTGACAGTGAAAATCAACCCTCCTAAGCTGCCTGTTGGCTGGTTTTTTTCACTAAAAATGGTGTGATGTCAGTAGGTCTGTAATGTCAGGCTGTGTGGTTTTCATAAGGGTATCACACTTACTCTGAGTAATTATAGCCAGAGCTGTGGGTAGATGAGGTTCTGCTCTGTGAGGAATTGTGAGGATTGAGAGCTGGCTTTTACTTCAGGACTGTTCTCTCCCTGTCAGCCCTTCCTCTTTTAAAATCCTCCCTTCCAGAAAATGCTTGACTAGAAGACAACAGAGGCTTTGACTGACTTTGTGATTTCACAAAATCTGCCTGTGTGACATTGAATACTATTTTTCAGTGAAGAAGCAGAATTTGTCGACCCAGCACAGCTAGCTGGAATATATTTATAATCACTCATTTTGTGTATTCTTTTTCCTCCAAAAAAAATTACTCCATAATCGTTAGTTCAGCCAGTTCCTGTTTACAAGTTTATTTAAAAATTAAGGATTTCAGCTTGAGATAGGGTTGATGGGCAAATGAAACTCTGCAAAACTTCCGGTTTATGTACCTTAATACCTAAATATTATAATCCAATTATGTATCTAAATGTGGTGTATGTGTGTTGTAGGATTGTGGAATCCTGGGATGTTTGGGGTGGGAAGGGACCTCTCCTCTCTGCAGACACGGCTCTGCTGCTGCCTGGCAGTTGGCTGCAGCAGTGGAGGAGCCCTGCCTTGGATGTGGCCGGTGTCACTGCAGGTGCACAGGCTCATCAGAAGGCTGGGCTCCAAAACCCAGCTGCTGGACTTTGTCCTGTCAGAAGGTTGGAATCCACTTAGTGCCAACTGAGCAATTAAGGACAATTATGCTTTCAGCTACATTAGCGAGTAACGGGGGAGGAAGACATTGGAAGGAAGGGAACCATTGTCGCACACCCGCTCACTATCACTGGCAGGGCGTTTGAAGTTCTCTTTGTCTCAGTAATACGGGCTGCATAAATATTTTCCCACATTTTTTTCCGGTTTTACACACCCAGTTATTCCTTTTATGTGAGTGATTACCGTGGATTCCATTCTCCTGTCTCCTTTAAACATTGATCTCATCAGAAGCCATGGGATAGCTGAGTCTGCCCATGGTGTTCACACCCTTGCTTTCCAGCTGTGCCAGTGCCCATGTGAGCGAATCACACTGAGGGTGTCGAAGAATAATTTTGGCTTTTATACCTGTAAAGAAGTTCATTCCGTTTAGAATGGAACCAGGCCCAGCTATTCTTCCTGTTCTATGTCTTCTGTGAACATGTGAGAGGTGGAAAGAAGTGGCTTAAGGCCCAATAAATTCTGAAATCTCCTTTGATTTCTTTATGTGCAAAACTTCTGGTTTTGGCACTTGGACAGAGCTTCATCTCTTCTCTCCTCCATTTCTCATTTGGCCTTTTAGACTTCAGGTGTCAGATGGTTGGACTTGAGACTCCTAGAGATCCTTTCCAGCCTTAACAATTCTATGATTCTGTCTTTTATTGTAACAGGTCTCATGTTCACTCCAGCCAGTGACCTCTAGATGGATTATCCAGATTCTGTCACACAGACAGGCCAGAGAAGGGCTGCCAAGGCAGCGGGCAGGACCCAGATCCCAGTGTTAACTGGTCCTTAATTTGTTGTGGTCGTGGTCTGCTCTGTCTCTCAGAGGTTCAGGAGAACTTGGAGCAAGTCAGTGAGAAGCTTGTTCATGTCTCCTTCCTTTTACAGAAAAGAACATTCAAAGCACCTTTTTGCTTTTTCCACTGTTGCCACCGCAGTGTCCGTCAGCACTTTTGTAGTAGCAGGTTGCTGTGCCCCACCTTGTCACCACTGGCGTTCTTCCCTTGGATTTTTACAACGTGTTTTTACTGTTGGTCATTACTCTAATGAGAAAGCTTTGCTGCCTCAGCTGCTGGTGGCTCTGCTCTCCAGCTGGACAGCAGTCCTGGCTCAGGCTAGGTGGGTAATGCAGAGCCCTTCAGACAAGCTCTTCAGCTTCTCCATAGGCAGGAGAATGCAAATGTGTCCTGGAAAAGGGCAAAGATTCTTTCCTGAGATTTCCCCTCGCATAGATCGTGGTGGGAGAGCTTTCCCCTTTGCATGGGTCAGAGTGGCAGGCCTCCGACACGGGGATTTTACATCATTTGTGGGGCTGGTCCAGAGCACACATTTAGGATATTTAGGTGAAGTATTAAATTGTACATTGGTTGCTTGCACAAGTCCTTCCTCAGCAGGTGTCAAGCTGCATCCCTCATCCCCAGGAGCTGGGGAGGGTGGTGTGTCTGTGTGCTGGGTGAGCAAGGCACTGCTCCCTGCTCGGAATAATCCCCTCCTAAGGGAACCGGGCTCTGTCCCCATGTCCTGCGGTTGTGTCTGGACAGTGCAGCAGGCTTTGCTGACTTCCAGAGGCTTAGGGCAGATAAAGTGGTGCTCAGAGGGTAATTGCTGTTGACAGTGGGCAGTGGGCTGCTTGCTGATGAGAAGGGCTGTGGCTGGGCCTGCAGAAGATCACCAGCCAGGCTGTGTCCTCTTGCACTGTTCCTGTGGCAGTAAAAGGTCCCACATGTTTAGGAACAGGTTCCTTACATAGCTTTTAAAAATAAGCAGCTGCTTGTAAACACAGCTCTCCCTTTAGCCCAAAGAAATGAGCAACCCAACAAGCAGTTAGTGCCCTCACTGTGGAAACTGCTCCCATTTGCCCCAGTCTTTGCCACTGAAAATTCATTTACTGTCTTTTTCCAAGAAGCTGTGGCTGCCCTATTCCTGGAAGTGTCCAACATCCGGTTGGATGGAGCTTGGAGCAACCTGGTCTTGTAGAAGACGTTCCTGTCCATGGCCAGGAGGTAGAAGGAGATGGGCTTTATGCTGCCTTCCAACCCAAACCATTCCATGGGTCTATGAAATAGGAAGCTTGGCTCCTGCCATGCTTTCAGCCAGCTGGCAGAAGCTGGGTCGGATGCCAGGAAGTAGGGAGTGAGAGAATGTTAAGGCCTTGCTATAATGACTTAGTTAATGAGCACTGGGGGATTGCATCTCTGCCAAAGCAACTTCCTTGAGCGTTGGAAGCTCATAGTAGTGCTCTGGTGCTGAAAATGCCTGCTTAAAGAGTTTAGACCCTGGAATTCCTGTGAAACCTGTTGGGATCTCAGGGAAGCTGCCCAAAAATGCAGACAGCTCGGGCCATCCAGCATTTCTTCTTCCAGTAAGTTCTGAATTAGCAGATAAATTATGAATGCAACCTGTGCTTTCAAAATGTAGTGGATACCCCCCTTTCTGGATTGCTCTGTCTTTTTACAGTGCATTATTCCAGTTGGGAATCCAAGGACGCTTTAAGTGTACTTTACTTCCTTTGTGAAGTAAAAATGATTTTTGGGTTGATGTAATGATGCACAAAGGCATGAGTGCTTTTAAGGTTGTTAATGCAGAGCTCTCTCATGTTCCTGGGAGAGTGTCTGGCTTGGAAAGTCATGGATTCGATGCTCTTAGGAGCTGGAAACTTTGGGAGTAAAGCCTGGCCACTCTGAGCTGGAAAAAACAAGCCCTCCCATACCCCAACTGGGTTTGGTTCCAGCAGCCCAGGTACCCAGGTGTGCACCTCAGCAGTGGGCCAGGCTGCATATTGGTGCTGGCTTACTTTTTCCTCATCTGCAAACCAAATTTCAGAGCCTCTACAGATGTTTTTTGCCGTACTTTGGGACATTGATACAGATGATGATTTTGCAAAATGGGACTTTTTTCCCTTTTTATTTCTCACCTTTTATTGCAGTTGTGTTTAAAGGGCTCCACTGATACTGAATTGAAGAACTTAGTGTGGTGTAAACTGACGAAGGGATGGCTTTGCTTGGTTTATTGTGTCTAACGTGTGATCCACAGGCTTCTACATGTCCTCTGTTTGTATGTAAGCACCAGCAGAAGGTGTCACCCAGGTCTCCTAAAATTCCAGACCCAAGTCTTCCTCATGTGTCCAAATAAATTATGGCCTTTACCCAACAGAATGTTCTCCTGGGATTAAAGTAGAAAAATTCAATTTATTACTATTAAAGTCTCTGAGGTACATGTGTAAGTTGCTAAACTGAAGGAAGAGTGTCAGCTTGTAATAATGTCTTGGTAAAAGACCTGAAATTGTCAAGTGTCTTGGTAAAAAACCTGTTTTTAATATATTTTCATACTTCAAAATTCAGGGTCAAAGCCAGACTCCAGCCCTACCCGTAATTAAGTTTTTTATATAATGACATGTAGTAAATATATATTTTTAACCTGTTCTAAAAAAAAAATTCCACATAGAAAACCAACCACCAAATCACCCGTACCTTCAAAATAAAATTATGATGGAATTCTTGCTATATATAGAGAGAGAGCCAAATAATTAAAGAAATGGCGAAAGGGAGGATTTCTTGCTACTAGGCAAGCAGTAATTCCAGGAGACATGGTTTGTAGTTCTAGGATAACTACCTCTTGGCTAAGTTGGCTGTTAGGGCTAAAGCCCAGCTAAAAATAAGGTGCAGAGCAGATGAGCCAGGGCAAGTCCTGAGGCCGTGTTAAGGCAGCAGGGAGCTGTGATCTGGTATTAGTGGTGGCGAGACAAGGTGCTGGCGTGTCTGTGGGCTCTGCAGGGAGCAGCCTCTGTGGCTTCTCCTCTGCTTGTCCAGTGTCCTCCCTCAGCTTTTGATTGTTAGAGGGCAGTATCTTTATTCCAAACAAGCTTGGTTTGATCCTGAGCCTTATTCCTCTTCCTTTGATTGTCTGTTAGAGCCTCACAGCAACATTTCTGCCAGCATCATCCTTACTAGATTTCCACAGGTCTAAAAGCACTTTCACCGTGAATCAGGTGAGTGCAGAGCTGTTGCAGACTGCCCAGGGAGTGTGGCAGGCGTGTTCTCCAGCACTGAGAACTCTGGAACAGGCTGGCGTTCCTCTTTGCTGTTTGTTTCTGCTCGTGGGATGGAAAAAGAACAGTTAATAGTTGACCTAAATTCAGGCCTATTTAATTATAGTTTCCTTAAGTTCTGGCTTTGTTCTCTGTGTGTTTGCTGCCAGGTAAGGATAACCTGCAGTCCTAGAAAGCCTCATGCCAGGGAGGGAAGTGATGACAAGAAAATTACAGGGTAAAATTCCAGCCTTTTCTATTGGAAAAGTTTATCCTGAGTTGGCTCTAAACAAAATTCAAATACATTGAGGATTATGCATTTCTACGTGGCTCCCTGAGTGTGCTGCTGGCGTCAAGCCCTGGTGTAAATGAGGGCTAAGAGCTGTTTTCACTGATGGTGCATGGAAGTGAAGAGCCTTCCTGTGATGTCAGAGCAAGGAATATGGTGCAGGAAATCTTCTGTCCTTCCCAGAATCACCCTGCAGCTGGAACTGCTCAGGTACCAGAGAAGGACGTATTTCGTGGAAGCAGTCGGCACTTCAGAATGTTTCCTTTGCTCTTTTAAGTGTAAGAACAAAGTAAGATTGGGTCTGTGTTTATGGCCCGTGGAGTTCATGCATTTCGTGACTAATCCTGCAGCCTTGGGATTCAGACCTTCCTTTAATCCCTGTTTGTTTGTAATTCTGCCAGTCACTGTCACTCCAAAGGTCCCACTGGAAGAGAACATAAACAGAGGGAATTCTCCGAGCTTAATCATCTCAGGAGGTCTGCATATGAGGTCACAAGAACTTTTTCTCTCCTTTTTCTTCATTCCTTAGTGAAACTGTTGTGAAAATGGAGCTGTGTCTGAACCTGGTTGCTGGCATTTTTATTTCCATTAGGAAATGCTTTAGTTTCTTTGTCCTCTGCTAGCACCTCCTCTGACACCAAGACACCTTTATGAAAGGCAACACCACCACCAAACCTTATCTGTCGCAACCCAAGACTCACAGGTGCAGCAGCAGCACTTCCATCTTCATGTGGTGAATGACATCTAGCTGATGGGGACTAGGAAATGATGGGGGAACAGTTGGACTCGATGGTCAGAAGGGTCTTTTCTGACCTCAGTGGCTTTGTGAGTTGTGGGTTGTCCCGAGTTTTTCCGGTTTGGTTTTTGTTAATGCTCAAGTGATTCTTCCATCTGCCGTGAGGGGAGTGTTAAATCCAATGTTCTCATCTGTCTAACTGCACTGTGTTTCTGCAGCAGCAGAGCTGGCTTGCTTGGTGTTATCAAAAGTTCATAGATAATATTTATTTATTGTGAAATGTCCCAGAGAGATGCTCTGCAGGGGCTTCTGGAAGCACTTCACGGATACAGCCTTGAACATACCATGAAACATCAAGTAAAACCGTGTATTTTTATGGCCAGCTGGCTCAGTTGGGGTCACTGCAGAGGCAAACTCTTCCCTCAGCCCCCAAAAACAAACAAGCAGAAGTTCTGGCAGCAGTTAAGCAACCAACAAACTCTCCTACAGAGACACTGACAATATTAAGGATCCAAATCATGGAGCCAAGACTGCAAGTCCCAGTGTCAGAGCTCCACATGGGAAGGGTGTTTGGGGCAGAGACTTCAGGACAGGACACATTCTTTTCATGCCACAAAACTGTTGTGGTAGTGGTAGAAAGTCATTTGATGCTTCTGGAGTAAAAGGCAATTTCAGGCAATTCTTCAAGAAAAGATAAAGCAGAATGTGCAACTTGCCAGAGTTTTTTTTTTAAAGACTTAATAAATCAAAGCACACGAGTTCCAGCACATCCCAGAACCTAATGAGAACATCCTGTCATCATATCTTAGCCCTGACGACCTGGGTGGTTTCTGTTGCTGATCCCTCACAATTAGGCGGTACCGGCAGCGCCACAAAAATGTTGCATGTGCACAACTTGTGTGGAAATCGGTGAGAATTCTGTTGGAACTGTTTGGAATGTGTGTTTGAACGAAATGATTCTTTTTTTCTTTGCTGGTTTTTCAAAAGGCACACTTCAAAATAAGGCTCAGGAGGCGGTGACGGGATGGACTGGCCTAGTTTCCTTACTTTGAGAATAGGAGAATGGAATTTTTTAGTAGCTGCAGAACACGTCTGTCCCTGGGGACATTTTGTACATTAACACACTCTCTGGAAAGGGACTTGGATTGATCTCAGTTGATTCCATACTGGTTTCTCATTAGTTTAAATTTGAATTAGTGAAGGTGTGGATCTTCCCTAGGTACTTTTCCTAGCTGTATATTCAGAAAAAGGCTAAATTAGGCAATTGAACATATATGAGGAGCATGGATGGCTAGATAAGTAGGTAGGTGGATGGATGGATGGATGGATGGATAAAAGGTGTACATACATATTTGAGGAATGCTTCTATCACTAGCACAGAATTCAGCCCATGTATTTTACAATGTGAAATAAGATAGTAAGAATCTCCCATGTGTGTGACGCTGAGGGTTCTCTTTAGGTACACAGAGGGCTGGTTGATAACAGCATTGATGAAATTAGATTTGGGCAGATCACAGCTTTATTTAATAGCAGGGAAAGAGCTGTAGTTCCGTTATTTTACAGTTACACTCTAGGACAAACACATGCTGTAACCCAGAATAACCATTTCTCTTGGCACAAGAGCATGGGCTCATCTGTTCCTACAGGTAAGATCAGGATGTAAGTGATGCAGGTGACCAGCAAATTAAAAAAGGAAGAGACAACAAACCAGCTAATTCCAGAATGAGATTAGGACGGATTAGTCTGTCTAGCTCAAATCCCCAAACAGCCAGACTGGTTCTGTGTGTTTCTTTACCATTGCCTCGTGTTGTCTTTCTCCCAAGTAACAAGTGATCAGACTTGAGAGGAAATGACCTCAAGATATGCCAGGGAAGGTTTAGGTTGGACATTAGGGAAAATTTATAAAGATTGTCCAGCCCTGACACAGGCTGCCCAGGGCAGTGATGGATTTCCCATCCCTAGAGGGATTTAAAAGCTGTGTGAATGCGGCACTTGGGGATGTGGTTTAGTGGTGGCCTTGGCAGTGCTGGGGGAAGAGCTGGACTCGATGGACTTAGACCCCATGTGTTGTGTTCAGTGCTTGGCCGTGGATGCAGACTGCATCCTCTGAAACACCTATGGGCAGTATGTGTAACCTGGGATTGAGCCTGGCTGTGTGACTCTGAGGTCACTGAAGTGCTGCGCTGGGGAAAACAGACCAGAGAACAGATAAACCGCTCATGTGACCCGGCATTTTTTGGACAGGGCACAGCAATTAGGGAGAGGACACAGCGCCTGACTTCCCAGCAAGGTGTGGGAAGTTGGCACCGTGGGCACTGCAATGTGACAGCGTTCCAGCTGGGTTTCCCTTGGATGCTGCACTTGGCAGCTTTGCCAGCTGGAGTGGTTTTTGGAATTGAAGTGGGTGTACGATTTTCTCAGTGCTGTGCAATCCCGGGGTTGGCATACTTGAGAGTGCCTGAAGACACGGGAAGGGCCAGTTTGTGGGCTTGCAGCCTTGGCATTCATGAATTCCAGCAGAGAGGAGAAGGGCTGGAAGTTTGCCGTCATAGGGTAAGTGCCTTGATAGAGCGTGAATGGAAAGGAGGACTGTTCTCTCCTCTCCATCCACTGGATGCTGGTTGCTCTAGCTGGCTTTGTAGAGCAGGGAGGTCCCTGTGTGGTTCTGGGAAGAGTGGGGGAATGGGGATGCTCCTGACTGTCACAGGGACACAGGAACCACAGTACGCAGCGCATTGTGTGCACCATGAGATGTTCCTCACTGATGTTCATTGCTCAGAGACTGTTGGAGTACTGGTGTAGATTTGGGAAGAGCCAAGTATCCTACAGCTGTGAGGTTTTACCTGTCAAAAATCCCGGGGCATGTTTTGTTTTACTGCCATAAGTGGAAGTAACAGCTTTGGATTTTGCGTGTGGAGTAAGAACTGTGATAAATTACAGACCCGTGTGGTTGAATGAATTTTTTTATTGGTTTTCTGGTGATTTCTCCCAGCCCTACACCACGAGAATAATTTCTTCAGGGTTCCTGATGTATTTTATCCAGAGAAGTGGTGACTCTGCAGGGGAGGATGCTTTGTGGGAGGATGTTTCTGAAATGGAAGTGGAGTTCTGTTGGTCATATAAAGGAATCGCAGAATGGGTTGGGTTGGAAGAGACCTTAAAGACCACCCAGTTCCAATCCCCTGCTATAGGCAGGGACAACTTCCACTAGACCAGGTTGCTCCGAGCTCCGTCCAACCTGGCCTTGAACGCTTCCAGGGATGGGACAGAAATGAGCACCCCACTGATGGCAGACTGTCCTTGCAGAGTCCCTCCTCACTGGCCTCGGAGCACTGAGTTCCCTGCACGGCCACGTTGAGCAGCAGCTGAACGAGACCCTGCGGCGCCGCCGCCACGCCGGAGATGACGACCACAACATCGAGGTGCTGCTGGGGGTGGACGACTCTGTCGTCCGATTCCACGGCAAAGAACACGTCCAAAACTACCTCCTCACCCTCATGAACATCGTGAGTATCTTACAGAGCGCCGCACGGCTTCTTTGGGAGCTGGAATGGCTGCTGGGAGCTCTTGTAGGAGCACCGGGTTTGGGAAAAATAGCAATGGGATCATTTTGACGGCTGCTGGAGAAGGTTTTCTGTTTTTAAGATGTTCCTTTAATTCATCTCTTTCACAGTAGTTTCCTAGGGAACGTTTGAGGGTAATTCCAATAATCTGGAAATAGTTGAAAAACAGTAAGGAAAAAATGTAAACTTGATCCATTTCTAGTAATTCTGAGCTTCTTCCACAACACAGCAGAGAAAAACGGATTAAAGCATAAATATGTAGAGGAAAAAGTGTTCTAAACTCTCAATGGCTCTCTGACAGAGCAAACCTTCTGACAATACCAGTCGATCTGTCTTAGAAACTGGGGGATCATAAGGTTTTCCAGGAAAGAAAAGCAATCTCTTTAAGGATGAAGGTAAGGGACTAATTATTCCCATAATGATTCCTGTTAATAATGATTTTGTGGACATAGGAATGATTCTTGTATGTTTTACATCCTTTTTGTTCCTGGAATAATTTTTAAACGATTCCTTAAGCTTACAGTTCATCTAAATTTGAGAATTTAGAATCTGAGAGGAAGAAAATTATTCCTGTATGAATTTAACCCAACCAATGTGATGTTTTCCAGCATCACTCAGAAAATAATTTCATTTTTCCCACATACCCCGTGGAACATCAGCATTGAATCTCCATTACACATTATTGCAGAATATTGTCTTTTTGGTTTTTAAAACCTTTCAGTGAGCAGCACGGTTGATCCATGCCCCAAACCACTTCCATGTTTTTTACACGCCTGCGGCTCCATCTGCTGGGAGCAGCTGTGGGGCCAAAGCCAGGGCGAGCTGACACCCTGCAGTCCAGAGCTATTCAGAGAATGGCATAAAATGGGGGTTATGGGGAAATGTTGAAGACTTGAAGCTTTAGGTCAACTCCAGGGTCCTTTTTGTCTCCAGGCAAGTCAGTCCTGTGTCTGGAAAACTCCCCTGTTTTCTATTGGCACAGTGGAAGTTGTGAACATTTATCCTGGCCCAGCCCTTCTTGGGAGCAATGCTGTTGCACTAACGGGGAGAAAATAAGAGAGGAGTAACTGACCTTTGGGATGATTGCTTCACAGGACAGGCAGCCTGAGCTCTGTGCTCGTTCTCTGTCCCACTGCCCTGCTGACACTGCTCTCACGTCCAGGGATTTCAGGTTTAAACCATGGGCTGAAATCCTTGTGCCAGGGCCCACAGTCTGGACAACTGCCAGTGACCTTTTTCCCTGAGGGGAAGTTCTGTTTAGCCTGTCTGAAAAATAAAACAACCCTCTAACTCCTGCTCAAACCTACCAGTCTCTGAACAGGCGTGTGTATTTCTTACCAATTGCCCATAATATAATATTTGTTTTGTTTTTAGGGGAATGAGGAGCTTCATTGAGGACCTGCAGATGTTTCACACTCTGGTGCCAGGACATTTCTCACCTTCCCAGACACAGGGAAGGGCCTCAAGAAGGACAACTTTGGGCCCATCTGCATAATTCTGTTTTTCTAACTTCCCTTCCACAAAGCCTCTTTTTAGTACAGAAGTGACCACAGAATTCTAACTGATATTGAAAAAGTAGGGCAGCAGTATAAGTTGCTCTTAAAAAAATACTCTTCAAAACAAGAAGCACTGGAAGTGTTCCAGGCCAGCTTGGACAAGGCTTAGAGCAGCCTGGTCTAGTGGAAGGTGTTCCTGCCCTTGGCAGAGGGGTGGAATGAGATGAGCTTTAAGGTGCCTGCCAGCCCAAACCAGTCTGGGTTTCTGTGATTTGCAGGGTTTGTACTTGAAGTCTTTTCCCCAATCCCCTTTTCTTTGAGCCCTGATCCGTTAAAAGTGAGAGGAGGTTTGACATGTGCTTCCCAAAGTTCCATGTGTAGGGGGTATGTGATGACAGAAAGTGAATCTACATTTTTCACTGAGTGGAAATGATCCAAGACTTGAATCCTTTTCTGGGGACTTTAGTGGTACAAGCACTTGAAATAACATCTCCGTGGCCTTGGAAGTTCCCTTGGTATCATCAGTGGGGTTTTTTTCTTTTTAATTTTTCCTCTTTTTTCCTCAGGTGAATGAAATTTACCATGATGAGTCCCTGGGCGTTCACATCAACGTTGTGTTGGTCCGAATGATCATGTTGGGGTACGCAAAGGTGAGCGAGCCACTTCTCCACCTTCGTCTCCTGGGCAGAAAATCCCAACTTAACTGAATTTGCTGCCTTCAGGAGCCACTAGGTCTAACGTGTTGCCCTCTCAGTCCATCAGCTTGATTGAAAGGGGGAACCCCTCGCGCAGCCTGGAGAACGTGTGCCGCTGGGCCTATCAGCAGCAGAAGTCAGACCCCGGCCACGCCGAGCACCACGACCATGCCATCTTCTTAACCAGGCAAGATTTTGGGCCCGCTGGTATGCAAGGTAATGCAGCTGACCTGGAGCAGAGCTCTGGGCTCGGTGTTTCTTGGCTGGCATCTGCCAGAAAAGAGGAAAAATTGGGAATTGCGTTGTGAGCTCCTCGTCTTGTTCATTCCTTTTTCAAAAGCATGGAGACCTTGTCATGAGTCCTTGCCATTTATATCCAACTGTAGACTGAATTTCTTTCTTGAGAGTTGTAAATAAATACTTAACTCTCTTCAAACTCCTGTGTGTTCAGGGATCACTGGGAACCTCAATGCACGTGGCATTCCCCTTCCCTTTGTTTTATTGCATCTTTCACCATAGGTTTCCATTTGTAGACATCCCAGCCACTTTGACACCGGCATCCATCCTTTGGACTCAGGGAACTAATGATAATGGGCAGGAATTCCCAGAGTTTGGGATGTGTCAGAGCAGGCCCTGGTCAGGATGAGAAGCCAGGCAGGCTGCCCTGGCCTTAGAGCAATGTTAGCTTTTCCTGCAGAAGTTTACTGGGGGGTCTCATTTAAAATCCATGTGCTGAGCACAAGACTCAGCCCTGATGTCTCTCCATAGGATATGCTCCTGTGACGGGCATGTGCCACCCAGTCCGGAGCTGCACCCTCAACCATGAGGACGGGTTTTCATCAGCCTTTGTTGTTGCTCATGAGACTGGGCACGTGTAAGTGCAACTTTTATTATCGGATGACACCAAAATGCTGTGCTGCACTTTGTGCTTGCTCCAAGGGACTTGGGTTTAATGGCTCTATGGAAGATGTCCTGGTTTTATTTCCATCCCCCTGGGAGTGCAGTAGTGGTTGAAGCAACGGAGAGACAAGTGGTGGAAAGAAGGAAGGGGAGGGAGGGTGAACTTGTTTTCTCTGGGGTGAGGGAAAGGTCAGGAAGGGACCTGGAAGGTCCAGGCAGTGGAGACAGGAGCTGGTTTGAGTGTCCTTCACTGCCTTCTCCCCAGCTGCCTGTGCTGGTGGGTCAGATTTGGAACCTCTTCCATAGCTGTTTCCTTACAGTTGTTTTTGCAGTAGCTCTGAGGGGGGTTCTTTGTTCCAGGCTGGGCATGGAGCACGATGGGCAAGGGAACAGATGTGGGGACGAGACGGCGATGGGCAGCGTCATGGCCCCCTTGGTGCAGGCTGCCTTCCACCGCTACCACTGGTCCCGCTGCAGCGGCCAGGAGCTCAGGAGATACATCCAGTAAGGCATCCCCGGTGCAGCCGGTCTCCCATCCCTCTTTTTTCAGACCCTCTTTCCCTTCACATCTCTGTTAGAAAAGCTCCAACCCATGAATGCTGTATCCTCACATGGGGCTGTTCCATAGTCCATCCCCTGGGGATGGAAAGTCTGTGGAAAGACCCCTCTAACTCCAGCAGGATTTGGAATAGGCCTCAGAATCCCAGAATGGTTTGGGTTGGAAGGGACCTTAAAGCTCATCTCGTTCCAAACCCCCTGCCATGGACAGGGACATCTTCCACTAGACCAGGTTGCTCCAAGCAAGCCCCACCCAACCTGGCCTTGAACACTTTCAGGGGTGGGGCAGGAATTAAAAGTGTATATCTTCTCATGGTATTTTTTTCTGTGTCTCTTTCCATAGCTCTTACGACTGTCTTCTCGACGACCCTTTCGAGCATGACTGGCCCAAGCTTCCTGAGCTGCCGGGCATCAACTATTCCATGGATGAGCAGTGCCGCTTCGACTTTGGCGTGGGCTATAGGATGTGCACTGCAGTACGTCCCGGGCACCCAGGCAGAGACACACAGCAACGGGGTGTGGCCTGATGGGAGAGCTGCAGGGTCATAATCACTGGAGAGAAGTTAATAGAGTATTTAAAGAGATCTTTAAAGAGCTGGGGGATATTTATGGGGGAAAGCCAGTCCTCTGGGTCCTGTAGAATAATGGGAAAATGAGTGGCAGCGTGGTCCATGTGGCACAGACCGGTGGGAGCAATCCCAAGAAAGAAAAGGAAAAAAAAAATCTCTTTTTTGTCCCACTTCTGGGTGTCTTCTTTCCTCTTCTCACTAGCCTAGGGCTGGGGGATGCAGGAAATAAACACTGCCCCGAAGATGCTGGGCTCATTGGGGTGTGTGAGATGGAATGTATGGAGCGGGTTGGATCCTTATCCAAAAAGTATAAATAAAATAAAAGATACAAATAAAGTATAAATAAAATACAAAAAGTATTTGCTTACACAAAAAGTGTAAATAATTTCTTGTTCTGCATTTCATCTCATGACTGTTGTGTGTTTCAGTTCCGAACCTTTGATCCATGCAAGCAGCTGTGGTGCAGCCATCCCGATAACCCCTACTTCTGCAAGACCAAGAAAGGACCTCCCCTCGACGGCACCGAGTGCGCCCCAGGAAAAGTGAGTCTGGGCTTTGCACTCTGTTTGTCTTGGGAAGAAAACCAACAGTTACATCCATTTGGGTTGAAGGGCACAGAGGGAAGAGGGGAAGTGCCTGGCATTCCCGGGGTGAAGTGAGAACATGGGGAAAGCGGGAGCTGTGCTTTCCCAGTGGGGTATTCTGGGATCCGTACAAGGTTTGCCGTGGCACGTTTTGGGCACAGAGATTCCAGCTGAGGTGCAACCCATTCTGTGACCCCTTTCTTATGTTTTTTGGGTTCTGTCTCATCTGCAAAGCTTCCGTCAAGTGCCTTTAGGAATCCAGGGAAGCAGATGATGCTGTTACTGTGGGATGGCTGCTCAGAACTCATTATCCAGACACCCTGTGGCAAATGTTTGTGTAGGCTGAGGATTAGCGCCCCATTTTTCCCTTTAATATCCCCATTAGTGGGTGTCCTGCTGCCAGTCCATTTTCAATTACAAAATTGAATTCAAATACCTGGGTTTTCTTAGCAAATTCCCTTTATTTTGAGGTACAGGAGAGCCACTTGTAACATCTGAGTGTCCCTCAGGCAGCAGCAAAATGATCCTGTAGTGTACTTTCTGTACATTTGATTTGGAGATCGTGTCTGTTCTCACCTGTTTTCCTGCCCCAATTCCCTCAGTGGTGCTACAAGGGTCACTGCATGTGGAAGAACACCAACCAGTTGAAGCAGGATGGACAGTGGGGACCCTGGACCAAGTTTGGCTCCTGCTCACGGACCTGTGGAACTGGGGTTCGCTTCCGCACGCGCCAGTGCAACAACCCAATGTAGGTGTGGGATTTGCACCCACCTGGGAGTCCTCAGAGGGGTCACTTGAAACGGCATTTAGGTTTTGGGTGGACATTCTGTTCAAACCCCTTGAAATGGGATCATTTTCAGAGAATCCAAGAATTCCTTAGGATTACAGAATCCCAGACTGGTTTGGGTTGGAAGGGACCTTAAAGTTCATCCAGTTCCAGCCTCTGCCATGGGGCAGGGACACCTTCCACTAGCCCAGGTTGCTCCAAGCCCCATCCAACCTGGCCTTGGACACTTGCAGGGATCCAGGGGCAGCCACAGCTTCTCTGGGCAGCCTGTGCCAGGGCCTCAGCACCCTCACAGGGAAGAATTTCTCCCTCATGAGAACCTCTGCAATGTTTTCTGCTCACAGGCCCATCAATGGAGGTGACGATTGCGCCGGGGTCAATTTTGAGTTCCAGCTGTGCAGCACTGAGGAGTGTCCCAAGCACTTTGAGGACTTCAGGGCGCAGCAGTGCCAGCAGCGCAATTCCCACTTCGAGTTCCGGGGCAGCCGGCACCACTGGCTGCCCTACGAGCACCCCGACCGTGCGTCCTGCTCTGGGCCTTTAGTGACACTTGAAAGGGTTTGAAGCCATTCCCCTTGGCCTGGATATCTCAGGGACAGGCCCAGAACTCCCAGAAAAGCAAATAAGTTGGTTCCCTCCCCATCCATCTGTCTGTTTTGTCTGAAAATCAATAGTTTAGCCATAAATCCCAGATTTTAATACCCAAATTCCCTGTTCTGACTCAAATTTTTCCATTTTAGCCCCACACTATCAATTCCCCCCCCCATTTATCCCATTTATCCATTTATCGATTATCAAAATTGACAATTTTGACCCTAAATTAGCACATTATATCTAAAAATTAGCAGACTTGCCCTAAATCCCTGATTTTAACCTGCATTTTCCCTACTCTGACCCAAATTTGCCTTTTTTACTACCAAAGTCCCAATTTTCCCCCTGAACTTGCCCCTTTGTCCCTAAAATTGACATTTTTGCTCCAGAGTTGCAGAATTATGTCTCAAAATCACAAGTCTTGCTCTAATTTCTCCATTTTCACCCAAAATCCCCCATTTCCCCCCCAAGCCGACCAGTTTATCTCTAAAATTCACCATTATGACTTCAAATTGCTTGTTTATCCCAAAAATGGATACTTTTTGCCCAAAAATGCCACATTCTATCTCAAAAACACCAGTTTTGCCTTAAATCCCTGGGTTTCTGCCCAAACTTCCCCATTTTCCCCTAAGCTGCCCATTTCCCCAAAAATTCCCCCCAATCCACCCGTTCCTTCCCAAATCACCCCATTGCACTGCTCTGCCCCCATCCTCAGCCCCAAACCCGCCTGTCCTTTCTCACTCCTCGCTCCATCGGTGCGATAGCTGTCGGGAACACGCCCAGATCGCCGTCCTCCATGCAGTCCTTTCTTTTCCCTGTCTCCACAGCTCCCAAGAGATGTCACCTGTACTGCCAGTCCAGAGAAACGGGGGACGTGGCTCACATGAAGCAGCCGGTGCACGACGGGACTCGCTGCTCCTACAAGGATCCCTACAGTATCTGTGTCCGTGGGGAATGCGTGGTGAGTGGCAGCTTGTCCTGGGACACTCCGGGGACAGCTCACGGCAACAGCTCGTGGGCAGAGAGGGACTTTGCAGATGTCTCTAAATTCCATATTTGCAGCACTGTATTCCTCTAATGGCTTGAGATTTAAATTGGAGAACAGCACAGACCCATTCCATGGAAATGTTCCGCTTCTCTTCCACCGATTGTTTCTTATCATGGAATCCCAGACTGGTTTGGGCTGAAAGGGACCCTAAAGATCATCAGTTCCAACCCCCTGCCATGACCTTCCACTATCCCAGGGTGCTCCAAGCCCTGCCCAACCTGGCCTTGGACACTTCCAGGGATGGGGCAGCCACAGCTTCCCTGGGCAAGCCTCAGCACCCTAATAGGAAAGAATTTCCTCCTAATATCCAGTCTTGTCCTTTTTTCTGCAGAAAGTGGGCTGTGACAAGGAAATCGGCTCCAGCAAGGCTGAGGACCAGTGCGGGGTCTGCGGCGGGGACGACTCCCACTGCCGGACGGTGAAGGGGACCTACACCCGCACTCCCAAAAAGCTTGGTAGGAATAATACCTGCCTACAGCTGGCTGGAGCTCCTGTTGGCTTGGGGATTTATGTCACACTCACAGACACGGGATAATGCCATAACCATTCAAGCCTTGGGAATAATGGATGTAACACCATCCCTTGAGGCCCATCTCTGAGCCTGTTCAGGATAGGCTGCTGTCCGTCGGCCCCTGATTGTGGATGGATATGGTAATGATGGAGGTGTTCAGGGAATGCTGATAGTTTTTCCCTAGCCGGAGTAATCTGTTCGTTAAAAAGGCGAATTGACCTCTTTCTACAGGGAAACATGTAAGCGAGAGGTGCCAAAAAGAATTCAGGTTTCTAGAAAACAGTTTCTGCAAGTATACAACTTAAAATCCTGCCTGAATTGTCCAACTTCCATGGACTGGTCGTCCTGCCCAGATGTGTCCAAATCCACTGTAAATGCATTTGTCTATGATGTAATCTATATTGTTTGCTTGTAAAGAGCATCTGGGTGACACCCAATCAGTGGAATGACCGGACTCAGCTCTCAGGACACTGATTCCAGGTGTTCTGTTTAAGGGAAGACCAGAGGAGCCTTTCCCTTACCCAGAGGAGCTCACAGTGTTTCCCTTTCTGGGACAAAGGAGGCAAAAAACATTCTGGGTAAGTGCAACGGCTTGTAGGGAGAGAGGCATCCATGGGAATGACATTTCCCATCTGTAGACATGGACAGGTAATGCCAAACCAGGCAAAAACTTGATGTTCCTTGTGCTCTAAAGGCGATGGAGGAAAAGATTGGAAATGCTCTTGGGCACAGGCACTGCTCAGCCAGTACTATGATTTTCCCTATTCCCGGCTCTTCTGTTCCTTCACTTGGATTTTCTCAGGAGCTGTGTATGTCAGGGGCAGGACAGACTGCCAGTACATCCAGTAGTCCCAGAATCCAGTGATTTTGCATAATTAAATCTGCAGTTGTTAAAAAGAAAATAACAGGAATATGAAAATCCCATGCACTCAGAGAACTTACGGGGCTCTCGATTAAATCTTGATCTCTAAGTACCTGTGACCGATCCCTAGAAGGGATTCTGGTCTTCCTAATGGCAGTGCTTCCTTAATTTTACGCTAATTACCTGTGATTTGCACTGGTAAATAATTGAAATTGAAACTAAGAATACTTTTCTTTGGGAAGAACTTTTTACTTTCACTTCAGACATGACCATCTGAGAGGGCAGTCAGTAAATTCCAATCCAACAACCTGGCTGAGAACTGATTTGGGAAAATAATGAAGAAGACTTGTGCTCTTGTCCTCGTGTGCTGAGTAACACAGGAAACATCTTTTTGCCTAAATTGTTGATAGATCCTGCTTGGAGCAGCACAGCTGTAAATATTAAACTGATGGCAGCTGGGAAGTGGCAAATCGATCTGTAACTAGTGTCTCTTCTCTCCCTGGAAGAGAAGAGCCCAGGGAGGGCCTGTCCCACATGTTACAAACCGATTGGCTCCGTGTCTCCCGGCCCTGCTCATCAGGTGCTGCTGGATGCCCTCTCCTACAAGCAGAGCTGGGCCGTGCCCTGCGCTCCTGACCATGGCTGTTCCTTTCTCTTTTCCTCCCTGCTGCCTCCACTGACCCTGCACGTGCCAAAGGGTACCTTAAGATGTTTGATATCCCTCCTGGGGCTCGACATGTGTTTATCCAAGAAGACGAGGCCTCTCCTCACTTTCTTGGTAAGTGTTTCTCTGCTCAAGTTTGGCATGAGGCTTGAGAAGAAGCACAGGCTGCTCATGCCGGAGAACCTGAGGGATGAGAGAATCCAATGAAGGGGTTGGGTAAATGTGGGCTTTCCAAATTGCGTGGTCAGGGCTTCGTCCTGCAGTCCTACAGCTCAGCAAACAAACATCTGCTCATTTGAATTCTCCAAAATATTAAACTGACCCCAATTTGCATGTTTACTAACCAAAGATTGTGATGACTCACATGAAATTAGGCACTGCCAGGGTGAATCAAATCCAGTTATTCTTTTAGTTATTTCTATGGTGCATTGCAAAAAGCTGTATGGAAGAAAAAATGAGAGTCCATCTTTTAGTGGGTGTTGGAACTGGATGATCTGTAAGGTCCCTTCCAATCCAAACCATTCTGTGATTCCAATTTTTAATGAACTGGCTTATAATTGAAGCATCATCATCATCTTAATCCCTCCTGTACCTGGCTGTTGAGGTGTGCTCAACCCCAAACCCAGGCAGTTCCACAGGGCTCTGATTCCTCAGCTCTTCACATACAGATTTTAGCATCACTTACAGATTTTAGCATCTGGGACACACCTGTGTGCACAGAGGAAAGTAAAATGTGATGAAAATCTGTTATTTTCATCATCTGATGGAAATACCCCTCCCCGTGCCACCCCGATTGCTGCCAGTGCGGGGGAGGCACGACAGGCTCTGCTCTCACTCCTCCCAGCAATCAAGAACCAGGCTACAGGACACTATATCCTCAATGGGAAAGGGGAGGAGGCCAGATCCCGATCCTTCATCGATCTGGGCGTGCAGTGGGAGTACAGCATCGAGGACAACACGGAAACGCTGCACACGGATGGGCCCCTGCACGACGCCGTGGTGGTGCTGGTGGGTGACGTGTTGAGCTCTGGGGAAGACAGGGCTTGGCCTTGGGAGGGGCCTTAAGGACCATCCCAGAGCCAGACCTTGGTGTCTGGACTTGGCAGAGAAATCAACAACAGTGCTGGGTTTATGTTTGCTTATTCATAGATCATTCCTCGGGAGAACGACACCAGATCCAGCCTGACTTACAAATACATCATCCACGAGGATTCGGTGCCAACCATCCACAGCAACAACGTGCTGAGGGAGGACACAGACACCTTCGAGTGGGCCTTGAAGAGCTGGTCCCAGTGCTCCAAACCCTGCGGTGGAGGTGAGCAGAGGATGAGGCACCTGTAACAAGACACAAATTACCAAAAAACTGGGGGAAGGGAATGATTTAGAATTCTTGTTTTCCCTTTTGTAACAGCGGTTTGTTATTTTAGGGCTCAAGCTTAAAATACCTGAAGTGCATGATTGTTCCCAGGTGTCACAGTTCCAGTCTAGGAAGAAAAAGGCTTCTTTAGGTGTTTAAATTCAGAGCCCAAGCCACTTTGGATGCCCAAACTCAGACATTGATGCTCCTGAGCATTCCCTGTACTCATGGTCTATCTATGACTCTTAAGCAAAGAATGGGGAATGCAAATACCAGATTACTTGTCCTGTAAACCCATTTAATAGGCCAGAAAACCCTATTTAAACCAAACATTCTAACAAGGACCTGATTCTCCTGATTTCTCTGACATGTTTCCCAGGGTTCCAGTACACCAAGTATGGGTGCCGCAGGAAGAGTGACAACAAGATGGTTCATCGAAGTTTCTGTGAAGGCAGCAAAAAGCCAAAGCCCATCCGTAGGATGTGCAACCTGCAGGAGTGCACAGAGCCCCTGTGAGTGTGGCTGGGCACAGAGAGCAGGGATTGCTCCTTGGGACAGGGTAGCCCCAGCCAGATCGGGTGGGATGAATTTGATGGGATGCTGACAGCTTTCCAGCCTGCAGTTCCTGAATATGGAGGGGAGTTTCTACCTGAGTAAGGATGGATACTGATCTGATTAGGTGGTTGTAGTATATATATATGTATATAGATATAGATATAGATATATATATATAAAAAAAATAAAATCACGGAATGGATTGAGTTGGAAGGGACCTTAAAGCTCATCTCATTCTAACCCCGTGCCATGGGAAGGGAGTCCTTCCACTAGATGAGCTTGCTCCAGGGATGAGGCAGCCACAGCAGGGCAAAAAGGTTAACACTTGATGGTGTCTGATTCCATTTCCCTTCCCAGCTGGGCAGCAGATGAGTGGGAGCACTGCACCAAAACCTGTGGGAATTCTGGCTACCAGCTCCGCACGGTGCGCTGCATCCAGCCTCTTCCAGATGGCACCAACCGCTCCGTCCATGCCAAGTTCTGCAGCGGGGACCGCCCCGAGAGCCGGCGCTCCTGCAACCGCGCTCCGTGCCCCGCGCCCTGGAAAGCCGGGCCCTGGTCCCAGGTGGGTGGCAGCAGGAGGGGGCAGCACCGACCTGTCCTAAAAGCCATGGCTGGGACATGGGAATTTCTGCCAAGTGCCATGACACAGGATGCCCTGATCTGTGCCCTCTGTGTCTGACAGTGCTCGGTGACTTGCGGGGAGGGGACGGAGAGCCGGCAGGTCCTGTGCCGCGCCGGGGACCGGTGCGAGGGGGAACGGCCGGAGTCCGTGAGGGCTTGTAAACTCGCTCCCTGTGATGGTAAGAGAACGGCTGGAATGGCTGCAGTGGGGGGGAATAACGCCTACCTGGAGAGCACCGTGCTGGCAGAGGGGTCACACACAGAGTCCAGCTTTTCTCCTGTGTTCGGTCCAGCAATCTCTGGATGTCACAGCTCCCCACGCCAGGGTCTGTCCTGTAAATGTCCTCAAACAGGGCTTAACCACATTGGCCCAAGTTGTGTTGGCACAGACTGGGGCCAGAGGTGAAGGTCAATCCAAAGCAAACCCTGCTTGTCCTCTAAATCCCAGGGTAAGTTTTATAAACTGCCAAGTGAGGGAATAAAAATACATCGACATGGAACCAAGAGCATTCATGAGGTGTCGGTGCCCGGCCTCAGTCGGCCTTGGCACACGAGCGAGGTAGGCTTCAGCGCTTCTGCCCATAACTCAGTCAGAGGTCACAAAGCTGGCATGTAAAGGTTGTTTATTCTAATGTTATCCATAGCTGCGATGTCCCGCACCGCAGGTGCATCTAGCAGGAGAAAGTAGCGTAGAACTGCCCCCAGATGGGCGTACCGAGATTTTTATACCCCGTTACAAATCCAATCGGTGGACAATACGTGTCATTATTTACAAATTTATACCAATTAATTCTAACCTGTTCTAGACATGCAATTTCCTGTCTTATCTCTATTCTACCAATCAATTTATGTCCTCGTCACTAAGAATATGGAGGACAGTGAAGAAGAAGAAGGAGAAGGTGACCACACCCTTTAGACTCCATCTTAACCCCCCTGTACATGTCGTACCCCCATGTACATGTTATCAGATCTTCTATATACTACATTTCACCCGGTGCAAAGTGACTATTAATGCTTATATTACACTCTTGTGGCTTGCAATTCATCTCTTAGAGTTGGTAAAGCTCTCCAAGGACAAAGATCAAAGGCAGTGCCCCCTGGGGCACCCCCATTTCGGGGTGTCAGGTCCCCTAAATTAGACAGAGACATGTCGTGGGTTCCGACAATGAGGTTCCTGGGAATCCATTGCATTGTTTTCATTGAATTTTTAGCAGGTTTTTATGACAACAATGCATTTCTTCCTTTGGATTATTCACTCTGTAGGATTTGGGGTTTTAATTCCCTCATGGTGGCCCTGACACTGCTCAGGAGCTGGTAGGAAAAGCAGAGGCAGACTTCCTTGGCAGGCAGAGGTGTTTTTCCCCAGACTGGACAGGTGGGATCTGCTTTGGCTCCTGTCTTCTGGCAGGGAAAGAATGTTTTTAGTTGATTTAGATTAGATTCCAGTAGCCTCATCTCCCAGCAATTCCTGGGGAGCTGATCTGCTCTCCCACCCGTCCTGCTCTCAGCTCCCACCCAGCTGGTGCCAACTGCATGGAGAAGAATTTGTCCCGCTCGCAGCAGCAGGAGGACACAAGCACTCACACCCTGGAGAGGGAATGGGTGACTGGCTTGTGCAGAATTTACCTCAAGAGAGCAAAAAGGGATTACATGAGTGTAAGGCTCCTTATGGAACCTGCTGGAAGTAGAGAAGCACAACCCAAATCTACACACTGTGGGTGGAGTCGTGGAATCTAAACCAGCACAAACAGATACCCCAAAATGAACCATGAGAGAACGGGACCAAACAAGAGTCACTGTCACTATGGAAAGGCAAAAGGAACTGTACCTATAGCCCAGAATTCCATGCTGAGGCTGGAGTAGCCTCACAGTGCCTCATGGAGCACGGATATTCCCATGCAGAGCTGCTGCTTTCACACCAGGTTTGTCAGGAACCAGCAAGGGTTCTGAGGAAGCTCGGCAGGATCGGGACAAGGACAGGTTTATATTGCACAGAATTTGCTATTTATAACCCTCGTCCCCCAGCCCCACTGATGTCCCTGTGGGGGATTTTACTGAGTTCTTGGAACTGGGCTTGTTTTCACCCACTCTGAGGTCAGGCTCCAGTTGATATTTTAAAGCAGGAGAAGACAGTGGCCGGATGCGCTTCCGGCCCATGGCGAAGCAGCCCCTGTGCCCAGGTGAGGACATCGCTCCCTGCAGAAAGCTGATTTTGTTTCAGAGCTTCCAGAGGAGCCTCTGGAAGTTCTTTTTCCTGAGGAAAGGGATGCACATCCCTGCCTTCAGGGCACCTCAGGTGTGACCCACTTCAAGCTTTCCATCAGTTCTGCAGTTGCAGTTGGTCCCTGAAAAACTCCAAACTTAATCCAAACAAAACTTCATCCGACTCAAACCTTTTATTTTAAGGCATCTCCAAGGGCTCTTGCTTGGGGTTTAATTTCGGTGAAGGAAGATTGCCTTGGCTTTAACGCTGCTAATGGATGATGTCCTCAGGCTGGAAGGGGAGGGATTCAGGGCGGGTAGGACATAGTCAATGTGTGTGGGAGCTCTGGGAGGTCGGCACTGGTAATTGCTGTCTGTGCTCCTCCAAAAACACAATGTGCCAACGTTTCCCAAGTGCCCATCAGTGGGTTCCCATCCCCGGGATGTTTGTTTTGCAGATGAGCCCTGCATGGGAGACAAATCCATCTTCTGCCAGATGGAAGTGCTGGCCCGATACTGCTCCATCCCTGGCTACCACAAGCTGTGCTGCGAGTCCTGCAGCCGGCGAAGCAGCAGCTTCCCACCACCCGGAGGGGCTGGGACCGAGGGGGATGCAGCACTGGATCCAGGCAACTTGCCGAGGGCTCTGACGGTGCCCACGCCCGTGGGGCCCGCCCAGGCTCAGCTCCTGCCCAGGAGCAGCTCTCCAGGCCAGCTGCCTTTCGAAGCACAGCAGGCTGAGCAGCACATCGCACCATCCAGCCCCGAGCCCAGAGGTGCCGGCATTCCACACTGGAGAGCTCCTCTGGCTGGGAAGACTTCACGGCTGTTGGCTTTCCTGCACCAGTCCGCTGCCAACAGCAGCAGCCTCAGCTCTGGTAGTGCCCCAGCGCTGGCCGCAGCTCTGCCTCTGGTGCCGGCTGAGAACACGGCAGCGGGGGTTCCTGCGCCAGCCAGGACCTCTGGGAAGGACAAGGAGCGCGTTGGAAAGCGATGGCCTCCAAGGGCTGCCCCTGTGGAACGATGAGTGGGAAGGCTTGTGCAGGACAGCCATGGAAAGGGGCTGTTTGGCACTCTCCTTGTGACTCCCTGACCGCTGGACACTGCGGAGCGCGCTGCGTGCCATGGGCAGGGCACTGCAGGGCACAGGTCATCCCCTGTAAATACAAAGGACAAAAAGTGCTGGTTCACTTTCTGGTGCTCCCGGCCTCCTCCCGCCCCTCATTCCCTGGCTGGCTGGGACACACAGAGGAAACACCAAAGGAACATTCCTGGCAGTGAGTGGGAGTCACCGAGGGCTCCATCCAGCTCTGAGCCCAAAAGTTAGCCCTAACCTCAGAACCTCATGTGGTTTTGGGCTCTAAACACACCCATTGTAGGAAATGCCCCACTGCAGGCAGGACCAGACACGGACACTCGATGAAACACTTGCCACAGACCAAATGATCCCTCAGGACTCGTTTCTCCCTGGAAACAGACGTTGCACAAGCATCATTGCAGCTGTTGGGTAAATGCAGGAAATCGGCGTTATTGTAAAAGTTTTGTGCTCTCCCACAACTGTTTACCTGTTTTGTTCCATTGCCAAGTGCCAGCCATCGAGTTCTGCCCTATGAGCGTTCCCAGGGCTGGTGTTTAAAGCAGCATTAGCATAAAAAAGTGGACTTCTATTTGCATAGGAATTTCATTGCTGGCACTAGGAAAGGGTTGGGGGTGTTTTGGGTATCATCAACGTGATGCTTTGTGCAGACCCTGTAGGTACTGCAAGTGCTGTCCTGGTCCCAGTCCAAGTGGGTTCTGGTTCCCAGCTGCTCCCTGTCCGTGTGGAAGCAGCTTCCTACAGACAGAACAGGCGCCGACAAGACTCCAAATAGAGGATTTTTTTCCCGACAGGAAGCGTGGATTTCAAGGTGTGAGAGATATTTATATTTCCAGCATGGATCAACTCCAAACCTCCCCGCCCACGGCGCATCCGACTGCAATAATTAATTTATGTCCATCCCCACCGTGTCCCAGCCCAGCCGGCTGCGCTCTCCCCAGCGCATCACTGTAAAGTACTTGTGTATAGGAGTGAGAACTACAGATATTTATTAAAAGTGGGTTTCTTGACAGTATTTTATGTACTAAATATTTACGCTGAGGGCAGGTGACTCTTCCTTTTGCCAAGATCAAATCAGGAGATGGAATTAGATGCTGTGTCATGTGGATAGAATGGAAATTGAAGCTGCTAAACTGCTGTAGAGAAATTGTTGGTGTTATCCTTTAAAAAAAAGTTTTTTATCACAGGCCTCTCTCATTTCTCAGTGGTCATCACAGTTTCACATGCAATTGCTGTAAACTGCTCTCCTGTAAAAGGTCCCCAGGATCGAGCCATTTAATGCTGTGAAGGGATTTGGGCCCCAAAGATCCAATTCTGGCAACATCCTGGATGGCCCCGTGGGGTCCCTCGGAGAAAATAAGGGTGGCACTGACCGTCAGCAGAGGTTTCAAGCCCTGGGGCCGCTGGACAGGACGGGCACCCCGTGCAGGAGCACACGACAATAAAACCTTCAACATGCCGAGGCTTTCCCTGCTTTGACTCACGTGGCAGCATCTGGTTTTGGCATTTTTAAGTTTCCTCTTTTGTAGCCATTTCTATCCCAGGCAGGACCTTCCCCAACTGTAAATAAAGATGAAATATTTTAACGGGATTTTTAAAAACAGAAGTTTTGCCATTGGAGAATGTGAGTTGCAGAGAAATTGAGGGAGAGGAAGGAGAGCATCAGGTTTCACCTGGCAGCTGTCAGGGGAGCTGCACCTTATTGGTGGCAGGGAAAAAGTCGCTGTTTGAAATTCCCTAAGTTCCAAAGGCACGAAGGACAGGAAGTGCCGAAGGCAGAGCTGGGACCAGCCCGTGCTTGAACGGCACGGCACGGTCAGTGGCAGCTCCTAGGCCAGGTGTGCTCGTGAGGCTGCCCGAGGACGGGCACTTGGGTGGACAGGCAGCCGCTCTGGCTCCCAGAACATCGGAGGCACGAGGAAAACTCCGCTGGCGCCGTCCTCCCGGGCCCCGGCAGAGCCCCGGCAGAGCCCCGGCTCCCCGCAGCCGGAGCGGGACCGTGCCCGGAGCCCCGGCGGGGCCCCAGCCCCGCGCCGGCCGTAGCCGGAGCAGGAGCAGGAGCGGCAGGGCCGGACTCGGCTCCAGCGCGCGTCCCG
>VXAD01004421.1:8613-24491 GCA_013399195.1 Dicrurus megarhynchus | reverse complement strand
GGGAGGATTTGACTGTTCAGTGTATGTCGGGAAGGGCTGAATAAACAACCAGCAACCAGGAAAGGTTCAATATCATCAGTGAGGTCATTTCATGGCACTGGTGTGCTGTGGTTTGTGGGTGCCTTGTGATGACTGGGCTTCTCTTCTGTGCCAATGGATGTCCATCAGTCATTGTGCTGCACCCAGGAATGCCGAGGGAGCTGCTGGTATCCTGGGGAGGTCACTGTGCAAGAGCTTTGAAAGGTCACAGTGCCTGGGAGCAGTTCCTGATAGAGAAAAGAGGGCTCATCCCCTTGTGTCTTGAATAGGATCAAAGGAGATGATCTGGAAAACAAGAGACTTTTCAGGCTGAACTTGGTCCGTTACAAATATGGCCTATTTGCATTTTGAAATTTACATGACAGTATACTGTGACATGTGAAGAGTATTCCTTGACCTCATTCAGAAATCCAACAAACAACAAACACGGCCCGATCCCTTTTTTTCCCCAGTCTGTGACATCAATTACTTTTTTCCGCGTTCAAGCCACAGGTTTTCATAACTTACAACTTGTAAGTCTTAATGTGCTGTTCCTGTGAGCAAAACCCAATAATTACTAACTGACGGCCAGTAAACTCCTCTTTCCTTCTTTGTCATGGTGCAGTTCTTCCTCTGTTGAATTGTGCAATTTCATGTTCTTTTCCTGAGACTGTCTCCATCTGACCTTGGTGGGTAGGTTTCAGTTGCGAGAATTAGTGACCAATGTGTTGTTGTTGATTGTGCGTGTCATGACACGTAGAGCATTCAACCACAGCTTAGGAGAATTGGGCTGTCATCACTGAGGTCATGCCATGACATATGTACAACATGCTCCATTTGCATTCTTGCCTCCTGCCTCAAGGAACTCCCAGCTTCTCCTCATTTTAAGGATACCCCAGTCCTGTCAGTGTCTTTGTCTCCCCACACTGCTCTTGGTCAACCATGTCCATGTCCTTGTTCCTCTGTGGAGCCCCACCAGTGGTGGGGAACAGGATGTTCAACTCCCTCAACCTGCTTGTATTTCTTTCCCTAATCCTATCTTGGTAACTGCTGGAGCTTTTCACAGCAAAGTGTACATGGCCACCTCGTGATCAATTTATGAAATTTCAGCCTGGAACACCAACGATATCCTGGGCTTCATAGAAAGAGGTGTGGCAAGGAGGAATGGCTGAGGAATCAACTGAAGACATGAGACAACAACCAAATTCCGGTAGGCTTTGTTTGCACCTTCTACATTCAAGACAAAACCAGTACCAATCCAGTGGCCTCTATTTCTCCAAATTAAAATCTGCGGCCAAGGTCAGATGGACATAGATTCAAGGGAATTGCAGAATTTCAGGAAGGAAAACACTCCCCAAATCATGACTCACCAGACTTGGCCAGGCAAAAGCTGCTGCCTAAAAAATGCCCCAAGGCCATGGGACAAGGCTGTCCCGCCCCTCCACAACCAGCATAAAAGCCGGTCCAGAGCCTCTCTCCCTCACACACTTCTCTTCACACCTTCTGCTCCTGTGCTGAAAACAAGGTGAGTCTCAAGCCCCTGACCCTCCTGCTCCTGCCCCCCTGGCCCTTCTCTTCCATCACGCTCTGCCCCAGCCTCAGCAGCCCTCACACCTCCCCACAGCCCCACAACAGCCTCCACAATCCCTCAACCTCCTGCATCACCGCCCCTCACCCCCCCACGCCCCTGCCCTGCCTCACCTCCCTCTCTTCCAGGGACCCTCCACACCACACCCATGGCCTGCTGCCGTCCCTGCGGACCCACCCCGCTGGCCAACAGCTGCAACGAGCCCTGTGCCCTGCAATGCCAGGACTCCAGCGTCATCATCAACCCTTCCCCCGTGCTGATCACCCTGCCAGGACCCATCATGACCTCCTTCCCCCAGAACACCGCTGTCGGATCCACCTCCTCGGCTGCTGTTGGGAGTGAACTCAGTGCCCAGGGACAGCCCATCTCTGGGGGATTTGGCGGCTTTGGCTATGGCCTTGGCTATGGCCGTGGATTTGGCTATGGGCTGGGCTGTGGCTACGGGCTGGGAGGCCTGGGCTGCTATGGCAGAAGGGGCATCTGCTAAGGGTCCTCAGCACCACCCGTGACACCACCAGCTTGGGGTGCTGGCAACAGCTCCTGCAAGCAAAGCACCTTGGTTGATGGTCACTGTACTTGCACTTCACACTGGATTCCTTCCACTTTTTTCTCCTGCCTCTTCATTCCTTTGCCTCAATAAAGTTTTCCTGCATCAAAGCCTGAGACTCCTCCTCTTGTTTTTGTATTCCCGTTGCCTCACATCCTCACCCAGCACATTCCACGGCTCAACAGGATATTGCGGTACATGGAACAGATGAACAACACCTTTCCTCACAAATATGTAAAAACAACTAATAACAAAGTCTGGCACAGGAAACAGAGGAGGGGACACCTTCCAGAACATGTCACACACACCTTACCTGATACACCAAAGCCTTGGACACATTAATGCTCTCCTGGGTACAGCTCTGGTAAACTCTTTCCATGCCAGCACACACTTGACAAACTCTCTTCCCAGCAGAACTTTTGAACCCTTCCAGCAAAAAGAGTCATAAAATCTGCTTGGGCAGGAACTCTGGAGTGCAAGTGCTTTAACTCACCTGCTCAAGCAAGAGCAGCATTTCCAGCACCATGGATAGTTCAGGTTGGGCTCTCCCAGGACAGAGACTCCACCACCTCTTTCACTCTGTGGCCACCCTCACAATGAAAGATTCTTGCCTTCTTTGCCCAGGGAGTTCCAGCTGTTTTCACTCATGCCCAAGGCCTCTTGTCCTGCACGTGTGCACTGCGAAGAACAGCTGGGCTCCTTCACTTCATTCCCTGCCATCAGGGATTTGCACACACTGATGACACACCCCCATCCATCCTGTCTACTGGCAGTCCCAGCTCTCTCAGCCTCTCCTCTATGAAAGATTCTCCAGCCTCTTTGGAGTCTTCTTGTCCTGAAATGGTCTGGATTCACTAAATATACTTCGTTTTCACACTGAGGAGCCCAGAACTGCCCCCAACACCTCACATGGGACCTCCAGTGCTGAGCAGACAGCATAAGCCACTTCTCCCTGCTTGGTCATAACACTTTTCCCAATCCTACCCTGGATATTTGGGGTCCCTTTTCTGACACAGGGACACCTCCTGGTCCTTTCCTTCTCAACCAGAACCACAAAGGCTTTTCTCAGAAGAAAACTATTACTCCAACCGAAACCGAGACATTCCTTCCTACCCAGGATGACTTCTCCCAAGAAACAGCCACTGGCAGCTGCCCTTACAGAACCCCATCAGATGTCCAGCACCTGTCAGGTTTTCGGTGTTGGACCAGTGGATCCAACTCCTGAGCTACAGTACTGGGGACTTGCTGCCATCTGGACTTCAGGACACTGACCACGAGCCTCTGGGTCCAGCCCTTCAGACCCTTCTCAATCCACTGTGCTGGGCACTGGCACAACCTGGACTTGCCTGGCTTGTTGGGGATCATGCAGTGCTTGCCTCCAACAACCCCGGGTGACCTCCAAATCCTCTTTCTGACAATCACAAGTGGCCTCATCTGTTGGCACACAGCCTACGTAAAGGTCCAAAAGGGCCTGGATACCAAGTGCTTAAAAGCAAGAGGAGCACCAAGACACCCCCAGAGCAGTCGACAGAAAAGGTCAGGTCTAGTGTCAAGCTTGGGCAGGTGGGAGCAATGTGGAGGGGGATGAAATGTGAGGGAAGAGGCAACACCTCCAGTACAGCTGCAAATCCCAGAGCAGCCTGACGGGGCTGTGAGGGAATGGGCCCCCTCTTCAAAACACATCCACAAACCACAGCACATGAATGTCACGCCGTGACCTCACTCATGACAACCCCACCTCTCCAATGCTTTGGTTGTATACTCAGCCCTCCGTGACACTCAACTTCCATGCAAACCCTCCCAAATACCAACACACACTTAAAAGCAGCTGCCAAGGTCAGAAGGAAAAGGAGTCAAGAGCAGGACATGGAATCACAGAATTCCATAAAGAAACACCCACGTCATGACAGAAAAGGAAAGAGAGGCTTGCTGACCATCAGTTAGTAATTATTGGTTTTTGCTAACAAAAATATTAAGACTCACAAGTTATACCTTGTGGCTTGAATGTGGAATAAGTGAAGTCATGTCACAGAACAACCTGGGAGAAAGAGGGATCAGGCCAGGTTTATTGTTTGTTTTTTGATTTCTGAATGAGGTCAGGAAATACACCTATTTGGCAGAGTATGTTGACGTGTAAAGTTGAGAAATCAAAATGGACCATAACAATGGAGCAAGTACAGCCTGAACAGCTTCAACTTTTCCAGATCCTCCCCCTTGACCCCTTTCAAGACACAAGGGGATAAGCCCTCTTTCATTGTTCAGGAACTGCTCCCAGGCACTGTGATCTTTCCAAGCAATTGCAGGGTGACCTCCCCAGGATACCAGCAGCTCCCTCGGCATTCCTGGGTGCAGCACAATGACTGATGGACATCCATTGGCACAGAAGAGAAGCCCAGTCATCACAAGGCACCCACAAACCACAGCACACCAGTGCCATGAAATGACCTCACTGATGACATCGCAATTCTCTGGGGCTCTGGTTGTTTATTCAGTCCTCCCTGACATACATCCAACAATCAAATCCTCCCAAATACCAACTCTGACTTTAAAGCTGCCACCAAGGTCAGATGGACACGGACTCAAGGGAAGGACATGAAATTGCACAATTAAAGGAAGGAAAATACTCCCCACCTCATGACTCACCAGCCTGGGCCAGGCAAGAGCTGCTGCATCCAAAATACCCCAAGGCCATGGCACAAGGCTGTCCCGCCCCTCCACGACCAGCATAAAAGCCGGCCCAGGGCCTCTCCCCCTCACACACTTCTCCTGACATCTTCTGCTTCTTCTGTGCTGACAAGGTGAGCCTCNATGGCTATGGGCTGGGCGGCCTGGGCTGCTATGGCAGAAGGGGCTGCTACATCTGCTAAAGACTGTTGGTGCACTGGCTCAGGGCTCTGGCAACAGCTCCTGATGGCTGTTGCAACAGCATCCAGCTGATGGCTGCCCTACTTGCAACTCGCACCCGATGCCTTCCACTTTTTTCTCCTGTCTCTTCAGTCTTTTCCCTCAATAAAATTTTCCTGCATCAAAGCCTGAGAGGTCTCCTGTTCTTTTTGATTTTAAATTGTCTCACATCATCACCCAGGACATTGTGAGGCCTCAAGAAGCCATTGACCTAGTTGGAAAAGTGCCAGAATATGATTCTTAGGACATATGTCCCCACCAGTAATAACCAGAATGGCAAAAGAAGCAGGGTTTAGGGGTGACCTTCCAGGACATGTCACAAGCCCATCACCTGCTACACCAAAGGCTTTGACACATCAATGCTCTCCTGCTCATGGCTCTGATAAAGTTACTCCACAACAGTACACACTTGGAAAACTCTCTTCCCCAGATGGATTCTCAAACCCTCCCAGTAAACAGTCACAAAACCGTACATTTTGGGAGGAACTCTGGAGAGCAAAAACTTCATTCCCTTCTGCTCAAGTGAGACCAACAAGAGCAGGAATTCCAGGACCACGGGCAGTTCCATTTCTGGATCTTCCAGGACAGAGACACCACCACCTCTTCCATTCTGTGACCACCCTCACACCAAACAAGGCTCCTCTGTCTTGCCCATGGAATTCCATCTGTTTTCACTTGTGCCCTTGCCCTATTATCCTTCACATGTACACTGCTGAAAATAGCTGTGATTCCTCATCTTCATTCCCTGCCATCAGGGCTTTCCACACACTGATGACATTCCCCTCTCCATTCTTGTCCCCTGGGAGTCCCAGCTCTCTCAGTCTCTCATCTGTGAAAGATCCCCTAGACCCCTTCAGGTCATGAACTGGATTTCTTTCACTAAGTCCATGAGCTTCTTCCACTGGGGAGCCCAGAACTGCCCAAACCAGTTCACATGGCACCCCGATAGTGCTCTAAAGAGAGCATGGGCCACCTCTCCTGACTTCATGGCAAGAATTTTCTGAAATCTATCTTGGACACTGGTGACACCTTTTCAACTAAAGCTTCCTTGCAATCCTGTGGTCTCTGTTCTCCACCAGCACTACAGGGTCACGCTCAGCAAAGCTGCTTTCCAGACTCTCAGCTCACAGCATGATCTGGGACCCAGTGCCATTCTGGCCCAGATGCAGAACTTCACATTTCCCGCTCTTGAAATGCAGGAGATTCCTTTAACCCTCAGTCTCCAGGTGCCTCTGACTTGTGGAACAACCAAGTGGTGCCTCAGCCATTCCATCAGCTGCCAGCTCGCTGAGGAAGCAACTCTCCCATTGCTCGTGTGGAACGGAAGAGTCCAGGTGCTCACACCTGGAAATGATGCAAAGCCCAGACCACCCTGACAGACCTGGGTTACTTTGGGACCCCTCTTCACAACACAGCCACAAACACAAAACCATGAGTTCCACAGGCTGACCTCACTGATGACACCCCACCTCTCCAAAGTATTGCTCACGTCTTCAGTCTCCTTTGACATGTGCCATGAACACCAAACTTTGGTGTCAAATACTCACACTTTAAAGGAAGAATGACCGTGATGGAAGGGGCAGCTCCTCACGCACAGCACAGACACAAAGCCCAGAGCAGCCTGACAGGGCTGCAATGGAATGGGACCCCTCTTCCCAACACACCCACAAATTAAACCACACAAGTGCCACAAAATGACCTCACTGATGAAATCTGTATTTTTCCTAGGCTTTTGTTGTATATTCTGGTTTCTCTGACACACATCTTCCATGCAAATCCTCCTGAATACCAACTCTCAGTTTAAAGCTGCCGCCAAGGTCAGATGGACACGGTCTCCTTAGAGCAGGACATGACACCATAGAATTGTGGGAAGGAAAACACTCCCAAACCAATAACTCGCAAAACTGGGCCAGCCAAGAGCTGCTGCCTGCAAAATGCCCCAAGGCCATGGGACAAGGCTGTCCCACCCCTCCACAACCAGCATAAAAGCCGGCCCAGAGCCTCTCTCCCTCACACACTTCTGACACCTTCTCCAGCTACTGTGCTGACAGCAAGGTGAGACCCAAGCCCCTGACCCTCCTGCTCCTGCACCCCTGGCCCCTCTCTTCCAGCACGCTCAGCCCCAGCCTCAGCAGCCCTCACACCTCCCCACAGCCCCACCACAGCCTCCACACTCCTTCACCCCTCAAACCCCCATGACCCTGCCCTGCCTCACCCCTCTCTCTTCCAGGAACCCTCCACACCGCACCCATGGCCTGCTGCCGTCCCTGCGGACCCACCCCGCTGGCCAACAGCTGCAACGAGCCCTGTGCCCTGCAATGCCAGGACTCCAGCGTCATCATCAACCCTTCCCCCGTGCTGGTCACCCTGCCAGGACCCATCATGACCTCCTTCCCCCAGAACACCGCTGTCGGATCCACCTCCTCCGCTGCTGTTGGGAGTGAACTCAGTGCCCAGGGACAGCCCATCTCTGGGGGATTTGGCTTTGGCCTTGGCTATGGGCTGGGCTATGGCTATGGGCTGGGAGGCCTGGGCTGCTATGGCAGAAGGGGCGGCTACATCTGCTAAGGGCCCTCGGCACCATCCCTGACACCACCAGCTTGGGGCTCTGGCAATAGCTCCTGCAAGAAAACCAGCTTGGCTGATGGTCACCCTGCTTGCATGAAACACTGGATTCCTTCCACTTGTTTCTCTTGCCTTTTCAATCTTTTGCCTCAATAAAGTTTTCCTGCATCAAAGCCTGACATGTCTCCTCTTCTTTTTGAATTCCAATGGTCTCACATCATCACCTCACACAGTGCCAGACAGGGCATTTGGGGTGAATGGAAAAGGAGGAAAGAACATTCCTTAGCAAATACGTCACCACCATTAACAATCAAGACTGGCACAGGATGCAGGGGATCAGGAGGACCTTCCAGAACATGGCACAAGCCCATCACCTGCTACACTAAAGGCTTTGATACATCAATGGTCTTCTGAGCATAGCTCTGGGAAATTCTCTCCATGCCAGCACACACTTGACAAACTCTCTTCCCAGTAGAAATCTTGAACCCTCTCAGCAGAGTCACAAAATCATCCATTTACGTTCCCCTCTGCTCAAGAGAGACTACAAGAGCAGGGTTTCCAGAACCATGGACAGTTCCAGTTTGGCTCTCCCAGCACAGAGACTCCAGCACCTCTTCCACTCTCTGTCCACCCTCACACTGAAAAATTCTTGCCTTCTTTGCTCATGGAATTCCATCTATTTTCACTTGTGTCCTTGCCCTCTTTTCCTGCACAGTTGCAGTGCTGAGAATAGACAGGCTCCCTCGACTTCATGCCCTGCCATCAGGGTTTTTCACACACTGATGACACCCCGCTTTCCATCCTTGTCTCCTGGGGGTCCCAGCTCTCCTAGCCTCTCCTCTATGACAGATTCTCCAACCCTTTCAGTATCTTGGTGGCCCTGCATTTTCGTGAATTAAATTTCCCTAAAAGGAAACTAAACCTCCACTGGGACACCTTAAGTCCATTCCCTCTTCTCTATGGCTTGATAAAAGGGAGACAAGACTGGTGTTAAACAGTTCCATTCAGACAATTCCAGAGAGCAATAAGGTCAGTCCTCTTTTTCTGAAAATTGAACATCCCCAGTTCCTTCAACTTCTCCTCACTTGTCCTGTTCTCCTTATCCTTCAGCACTTTTCCTTTCCATGGGTCAGTTAGAGCCCAGCACTGGGACCCCACAGTGTGACCATGCTGGGCCCAGCTGAGACGACTGCTACGGATCAACCAGCACTGGACTTTGGGGAGCTTGGGTGACCTTCATAGATCTCAGGGATTGCTTTCCCATCTCCATTGGGAAAGGTCTGGCATATAGACTGGGCTGGAGGGATGGAGCCAAGGTAGGCAGGGAGTGCATGCACTGGAAGGAGCAGCCCCTCAGCCCCAGAACACCCGCAAAGCCCAGACCAGTCTGACACATCTGGGAGGGAATGGGGCCTCTCTTCACAACATACACACAAACCACAACACACCAATATCACTGGGTGACATAAGTGATGACACTCCACCTGTCCCAAGCTTTGATAATGTCTTCAGCCCGCCCTGACATGCACCATCAACACCAGTCTTTAACCTCTAACAATTGCATTTAAAAGCTACTGCTGAGGTCACATGGCTGCAGACTCAAGAGAAGGACATGGAATCACAGAATTCCAAAAATGAATGGCCGCACCATGAAAGAGAAAGAAAGATGATCTCGCTGACCAGACACTATTAATTATTGGGTTTTGCTCACAGGAACACAATGTTCATCCTTAAAGGCTATAAGTTATGAAACCCTATGACTTGAATGTGGAATAAGACAACTGACATCACAGACCTGCCTGGGCACCTGTTCCTTGTTTGTTTAATGGGTTTCTTAATGGAATACACTTTAATTGGCAGAGTAGGTTATCACGTAAAGTTGAGAATTCCAAACAGGCCATAACAATGGAACAAGTTCAGCCTGAACAGCCTCTGCTTTTCCAGATCCTCGCTCTTGATCCCATACAAGACACAAGGCCATGAGCTCTCTTTCATCCATCAGGAAGTGCTCCCAGGCACCAGGACCTTGCCAAGCTAATAGACAGTGACCTCCCCAGGACATCAGCAGCTCCCTCAGCATTCCTGGGTGCCACACAATGACTGATGGACATCCAGGGGCACAGAACAGAGTCCCAGTCTTCACAAGGCACCCACAAACCACAGCACACCAGTGCCACAAAGTGACCTCACTGATGACATTGCAACTCTGCTGGGCTCTGGTTGTTTATTCAGCCTGGCCTTACACATATTTAATAATCAAATCCTCCCAAAGACCAACTCCCAATTAAAAGCTGCCGCCAAGGTCAGATGGACACAGCTTCAAGAGCAGGATATTGGAATTGCACAGTTGCAGAAAGGAAAACACTCCCCACCTCATGACTCACCAGGCTGGGCCAGGCAAGAGCTGCTGCCTAAAAAATGCCCCAAGGCCTTGGGTCAAGGCTGTCCCACCCCTCCACAACCAGCATAAAAGCCAGCCCAGGGCCTCTCTCCCTCACACACTTTCCCCCACGCCTTCTCCTTCTGCTCCTACCAACAACCAGGTGAGCCTCAAGATCCTGACCCTTCTGCTCCTGCACCCCTTGGCCCCTCTCTGCCAGCACGCTCAGCCCCAGCTTCAGCAGCCCTCACGCCTCCCCACAGCCCCACAACAGCCTCCACACTCCCTCACCCTCCTGCATCACTGCTCCTCGCACCCCCACACCCCTGCCCTGCCTTACCCCTCTCTCTTCCAGGGACCCTCCACATCACACCCATGGCCTGCTACGACCTCTGCCGTCCCTGCGGACCCACCCCGCTGGCCAACAGCTGCAACGAGCCCTGTGTCCGCCAGTGCCAGGACTCCAGCGTCATCATCAACCCTTCCCCCGTGCTGATCACCCTGCCAGGACCCATCATGACCTCCTTCCCCCAGAACACCGCTGTCGGATCCACCTCCTCGGCTGCTGTTGGGAGTGAACTCAGTGCCCAGGGACAGCCCATCTCTGGTGGATTTGGCTTTGGCCTTGGCTATGGGCTGGGCTATGGCTATGGGCTGGGAGGCCTGGGCTGCTATGGCAGAAGGGGCGGCTACATCTGCTAAGGGCCCTCGGCACCATCCCTGACACCACCAGCTCCGTGCTCTGGCAACAGCTCCTGCAAGCAAAGCACCTTGGCTGATGGCTGCCCTACTTCTACCTCACACTGGATCCCTTCCACTTGTTTCTCTTGTCTTTTCAGTCATTTGCCTCAATAAAGTTTTCCTGCATCAAACCTGATATGTCTCCTCATCTTTCTGAATTCCAGTGGTCTCACCTCCTCAGCCAGCACAATGCCAGAAATAAAGAGACCATT
The DNA here is from genome assembly GCA_013399195.1 of Dicrurus megarhynchus. Classification (NCBI taxonomy): domain Eukaryota; kingdom Metazoa; phylum Chordata; class Aves; order Passeriformes; family Dicruridae; genus Dicrurus; species Dicrurus megarhynchus. The sequence goes on along the minus strand of VXAD01004421.1, from coordinate 13,536 downwards.
GGGGTGAATGGAAAAGGGTCTCAATACCTTTCTTAGAAAATATGAGACCATGAGTAACAATCAATCCTGGCATGGGAAGCAGGGGTTGAGGGGTGACACAAGCCTATTGCCTACTGCACCAAAGTCTTTGACAAAAGATATTTCTCTTGCTCATGGCTCTCTCTAAGTCTCTCTGTGCCAGGTCACACTTGACAAACTCTCTTCCCAGCAGGACACTCTAACCATCCCAAAAAATAAAATAGGAACATCATCCGCTTAGGCAGGAACTCTGGAGTTCAATTGGTTCATTCTCTTTTGCTCGATCAGAGTCAGCAAAAGCCAAATTTCCAGAGCATTGGACAGTTCAGTGTTGGCTCTCCCAGGACGGACTCCAGCACCTCTTTTACTCTGGGACAAAACTCACACTGAAAAAGGCTTGTCTGCCTTGCCCATGTGGCCATCGTTGTGTAGGGAGTTCGTCAGTGCTGCAGGCTTCTGCTCTCAGCTGCCTTCTTTCTACCGTGAGTGGAGCTTGCTCGCTGAAGCGTCTGTTACATTGGGATTCTAACACCCTACCTCACTAAAAGAGGGACCTTTTCACCATCTGCTTGGGTGCCTCAGGGAAAACACCAGGATCCCAAGCCCGCCTTTCCCTGCCCCGCTGGGAGCCAGGCCGCGGCCGCCCTGCCCCTGCCATTGCTTCGAGCCTTTGCTGCACTGTAGCTCCACACGCCCTGCCTCCCGAGACCTCTCGGGGTTCCCGTCACAGCTCCGGAGTTTGATACATCTCATCTGCCACCCAGGATTTGTGCTCATCCCTGCTGTTCCAGCCTGCTGTTCCTGAGGGTCCGGCCGGGCACTGGGATTGGCAGCCCAGGGGGGTTGTGAAGCTTTTTTTTCCATCCCTTCCTGGGATCCCAAGCCACCATTACCACGTGCTCCGCAGCCACCATTACCACGTGCTCCCTGAGATCGCTCCAGAGCACCCCCTGCAGCCGCGGGGGAACCATTGCACCCACCCTGCTCACTGGGAGCCGCCAGCGCCCCTGCTGGCTGCAACAGTAACTGTACCAAAGGGGAAAGTGCCTCACTGGGTTTGTGGTTCTGTTCACTGTTACTGCCATAGTTATTGTTGCTTATTTGCCTTGTTATACATCTACATCTACATCTACAGCTACATCTACAGCTACAGCTACATGTATAAGTAAGGAACTGTTATTCTTCATACCTTTGCCTGAAGGCCCTTTAATTTCAAAATTATAATAATTTGGAGGGAAGGGGGTTGCATTTTCCATTTCAAGGGAGGTTCCTGCCTTCCTTGGTAGACACCTGTCTTTCAAACCAAGACAACACTCAGCCCAAGTAGAGACCTATATCACCCTGGATATCAAAACCTTAAAAGCAAGAGGGGCACCAACATATCCACGGAGAACAGTGAACAGGAGAAGTCATGTCTAGTGTAAGGCTTAGCCAGGTGGGATCAAGGATGGGAGCGATGGAATGTGAAGGAAGGGGCAACACCTCCAGCACAGCTGCAAATCTCAGAGCAGCCTGAGAAGGCTGGGAGGGAATGGGGGCCCTCTTCACAACACAACCCACAAACCACAGCACACGAGTGCCACAGGGTGATCTCACTGATGACACCACACCTCTCCTAAGTTTTGGTTGTTTATTGGGCCTGGGCTAACACCCATCTTCCATACAAACCCTCCCAAATACCAACTCGCAGTTAAAAGCTGCCATCAAGGTTAGATGGACAAGGCCTCAAGAGAAAGAGATGAAATGATAGAATTTAATGAAGAAATGCCCATAAAATGACAGAGAAGGAAAGAGGAGCATGCTGACCATCAGGTAGTAATTACTGGGTTTTGCTAACAGGAACACAGTATTAATACTTAGAGGATATAAGACAGGAAACCTTATGGCTTGAATGCAGAATAAGTGAATTGAAGTCACAGACCAGCCTTGGTAAAAAAGGGATCGGACAACATTTGTTGTTTGTTTTTCGGATTTCTTAATGGTATCAAGAAATACACTTAAAATGAAAGAGTTCATTGTCATGTAATTTTCACAAATCCAAATGGACCATAAAAATGAAACAAATCCATCCTGACCAGTACCTGGTTTTCCAGTTCCTCTCCCTTGATCTCATTCAAGACAAAAGGGGATGAGCTGAGTCTTCACATGGCACTGAAAAACCACAGCACACAAATGCCACAAAAATGACCTCACTGATGACATCGCACCTCTCCTGGGCTCTGGTTGTTTATTCAGCCCTCCCTGACACACACTGAACAGTCAAATCCTCCCAAAGACCAACTCTCACTTTAAAGCTGCCGCCAAGGACAGATGGACATGTCTTCAAGAATAGGACATGACACTGCCAAATTGTGGGATGGAAAACACTCCCAAATTCGTGACACACCAGACTCGGCCAGACAAGAGCTGCTGCCTCCAAAATGCCCCAAGGCCATGGGACAAGGCTGTCCCGCCCCTCCACGACCACCATAAAAGCTGATCCAGTGCTTCTCTCCCTCACACACTTTGCCTCACACCTTCTGCTCCTGCTGACAAGAAGGCGAGTCTCAAGCCCCTGACCCTCCTGCTCCTGCCTCTCTGGCCCCTCTCTTCCAGCACCCTTGGCCCCAGCCTCAGCAGCCCTCACACATCCCCACAGCCCCACAACAGCCTCCACACTCCCTGCTGCATCACCTCCCCTTGCACCCCCACAGCCCCTGCCCTCCCTCACACCCCTCTCTCTTCCAGGAACCCTCCACACCGCACCCATGGCCTGCTACGACCTCTGCCGTCCCTGCGGACCCACCCCGCTGGCCAACAGCTGCAACGAGCCCTGTGCCCTGCAATGCCAGGACTCCAGCGTCATCATCAACCCTTCCCCCGTGCTGATCACCCTGCCAGGACCCATCATGACCTCCTTCCCCCAGAACACCGCTGTCGGATCCACCTCCTCGGCTGCTGTTGGGAGTGAACTCAGTGCCCAGGGACAACCCATCTCTGGGGGATTTGGTGGCTTTGGCAGCTTTGGCTATGGCCTTGGCTATGGCTATGGGCTGGGAGGCCTGGGCTGCTATGGCAGAAGGGGCTGCTACACCTGCTAAGGGCCCTGAGTACTACCAGTGACACCACCAGCTTGGTGCTCTGGCAACAGCTCCCACAAGGAAAGCATCTCAGCTGATGGTCACCCTACTTGCATGTCACACCAGATTCCTTCCACTGGCTGCTCCTGTCTCTTCATTCCTTCTGCTTAATAAAGTTCTGTTGCATCCCAACATGACAGATCTCTGCTTTTTTTCTTCCAGTAGCCTCACAATCTCACTTTACACAAACCAGAGCTGCGCAGACTCTCAGGGAAGGTGGAAAAGAACCACAAAAATTGTCATAGCAAAGATGCCACCTCCAGTACAAGCACAGAAAGCCGGGGGAAACACAGGGGTGGGATCTTCCAGAACAAGTCACAAGCCCATCACCTGCTACACCAAAGGCTTTGACATAACAATGCCTTGCTTAGTGTTCTGGCAAAGTCACTCTATGCCAGCACACACTTGACAATCTCTCCTCCCAGAAGGACTCTCAAACACTCAAAAAAAGCAGTTACAAAATTGTCCACTTTCAGAGAAACTCAGGAGTGCAAGTGCTTCCATCCCCTCTGCTTAAGCAGGGCTACCCACAGAAGGATGTCCAGGACCATGGCCAGTTCAATTTTGGATCTCCCAGGACAGAGACTCCACCACCTCTTCCACTCTCGGTCCACCCTCACACTGAAAAAGGATTCTCTGCTCTGCCCATGAAATTCCACCTGTTTTCACTCATGCCCTTGCCCTCTTTTTCTGTACATGTGCAGCGCTGAGAACAGCCAGGCAGCCTTGACTTCATTTCCTGCCATCAGGGATTTGCACACATTTATGACATTCTCCTGTCCATCCTCGTCTCCTGAGAGTCCTGCGAGCTCTCCCAGCCTCTCTAGGAAAGACTCTCCAACACATTAATTATCCTTGTGGTCCAGAACTGGTCTTGTTTCACTAAATCCATGGGCTTCTTTCCCAGGGGAGGCCAGAACTGCTCACACCAACCCACATTATTGTTGAGGATGCTGAAAAGCATTGGGTCCATGAATACAACTCTTGACCCAGCGTCACTTGAGACTTGATTACATCTGGACTTTGGATCACAAGCCTCTTGGCCCAGCCTTTCAAATATTTTATAAATAATAGCAGTTCACCTCACTGACCGTTTACACCACCTGTACATTCTTGGATAGTTCGGGATGATGCAGTAGAAGACATTGTCAAAGACACTGCTGAGAGGTGGAGGTGAACCTAAATGGCTCTCTCATCATTAACAGTAAGATTTTCTTCTCTGTAGGTAACACAGAAGTCACTAAGATACAATTTTGCCCTCCAAAATCAACTCTAACCACTCATCTTCACCTTCTTGTCCAACCTGCACTGGCAGTGCTTTCCAGGTGATAATAGTTGTCCCATCCTTGCCTGCAGGAACAAGGTCCCTGGAAAGGTGTTTACAAAGAGGAAGGGAAAAAACCGCACTGGTAGCAGCGGGTCCTAATACCTGGCAGAGCTGCAAAGCCCAGACTAGCCTGACAGGGCTGTGAGGAAAACAGGCCCCTCTTCTAAATGCAACCACAACCACTGGCAGAGGGTGACCGTCATGATGACAACCTACCCCTTCAAAGCTTGGCTCACTTCTTCAAACTGCCCTGACACGCCTTCTCAACAAAAGAATATTTCTCTAATACTCCCACTTAAAAGCTGCCACGAAGGCCAGATGCACACGGCCTCAAGAGCAGGACGTCAAACTGCACAGATGTGGGAAGGAAAACACTCCCTACCTGAAGATTCACCAGGCTGGGCCAGGCAAAAGCTGCTGTCTACAAAATGCCCCAAGGCCATCACCTGAGGCTGTCCC
>VXAD01004420.1:768673-787464 GCA_013399195.1 Dicrurus megarhynchus | reverse complement strand
CCACTAAAAATAACAATACAGTCAGCAGGGGATATTAATTAAAAAAGCTGCCACATCTGTACAGTTCTTGCTCCTGCATCGGCTCTTTTTGTTAACGTTGTCTGTGGGTTTGTTGTTTGTTGTTTTTTTTTTTCCTAAATTTTTTTTCTTCTTCTTTTTTTTTTTTTAATTTTTTTTTTCTTTTTTAATAAGATGAGGTCAGTTTAATCTTCCTCTCCTCCCCCGTACATGTCCGCCAGTTTCTTGAACCTGGGCCCCCAGTCATTCAGGTAGTCGTAGTCCTGGTCCCCGGAGCTGGAGGAGTTGAGGGAGCTGACGGAGCCGGCGGTGGAGCCGCTGCCCTCGTAGTCAAAGACGAGCAGGGAATCGTAGGGGGGGGCTGTGGGGTCATTGTCGGCCGCACGCAGGCCCTGGGGGGATGAACACATGGTGTTAATGCCCACCACGGGGTCTGAGGGGGTTTGGGCTGGGGGGATGTTTGGGATCCCTGCAGCAAAGCTAAAAGAGAAAAATGAGGGTCCCAGGGCTTCCCGGATGCACCTCTGGGTAGAGACCTTTCAGCTGCCCCCAGCAGAAAACCCAGTAACTCCCAGTGTCCCTGAAAAGGAGTCGTACTGAGTGGCAGGGGAGTTATTTCCATTGTTGATCCATTTCTGGATCTGGAAAGCTTTCTGTTCCAGCCAGCGTGCCTTTTCTGGGGCTGCCTGTTGAGATTTCCAGCTTAGCCAATGAAACAAAAAAACCAGCACCCTTCTTCTCCCACCAATATTTTAATTCTGATGATTTTCATTCCTTTAGGAAAACAAAATAGAAAAAATCACTCCCAGCAAAATTCTGCAATTAGGGCAGGCGTGGGGTGTGGAATGCTGGGCAGAGGGCTGGGGAGCGTTGCTGCTCCTGTGCGGTGTGGGCAGCAGCGTAGGCAGGCCACGGAAATGGCCTCGGGATACGGAGAAAAAAAAATTGCTTTGCTGCAGAGCCCAGAGTCAGGAAAAGCCTGGTGGAATAGCCCTGCAATAAAGCAAATGTTCCACATTCCCACCTTCAGAAGCCCTGGCCTTAGCGTGGGGAGATGGAGCTGGTTTCAGCAGTAGGGGCGTGTGTAAGAAGACTGAGTCTTCACAAGCATGGATGTGTGTAAATGTGAGTGAAGGATGGGCAAGGGGACAAAGGAAGAAGGGATTTTAATGATAAAAATGAGAAAAGCACAGCAGGAAATGCATGTAATAATAGAATTAAATGGCTGTAACATTTATTTTTCTGGCTTAGGAAATGGATAGCATGCTTTGTCTCGGAGGAAATAATGCATTGATTGGTTTGTAACCACTCAATCACTCAAAACTAAAAATGAGATAAGAAATACCAAATGGATAGATATTTGTACAGGCAGATAAAGGAGCAGTAATCTAACAAAAAATAAAGAAGCCCTCTCTAATCTGAGTCTCTCTGTGCTGCAAACTCTTTGAGGCTTTACACCAAACAGAGCTTAAGAGGAAGGCGCAGACCGCTGAAATAATTACAAGTCCAGGAGCCACAAATGGCTCATTCTGCCCGGGTGCTGAAAAGCATGGTGTTTGTGACACCCACAAGACAGAAATCTTGGGCTTTTTGCTGGTTCAATGGCCTCATTAAGCCAAGCCCTGCATCCTTTGCTCATGCCAATCCTTTCCCTGGCTGGCATCAGACTTCTGGTGTGAGCAGTAACACCACTTGGTCCGTGCAGTCAGGGAAACCTGACTTTAGCTGGCTGCTCAAGCTTTGAAGATGTGACACAGGACCCCCTACAGAACATACCTCATTAATAAAATCACCAATATCCCCCGGATGTGGGATTACTGGTCTTATAGGATACTGCGGTTCAGCACCAATAGGTCTTTCATCCACCCTTCTGACTCCGGGTGTCTTGTTCAGCACGTGATCCATGGTCTCTGGCTGCTGGAGCTGGCTTAAATCGTAATCCTGTGACAAATGGGAAGACACAGTGTGAAACCCAGAGCTTTTCGTTCAGATCACCTACTCACTCAATGTGCAAACAAGTCGAGGGCTCTAATTCTGTTTCAGCCGAAGTTCGATGGCAAATCTTATCCCTGGATACGTAGCACCTCTATCTAAATTACAGATGAACCTAACCTCTGAGTAACTCATAAAACTGACCTCTTAGGAGTGTATCTTATAAATTAAATCAAGTATTTAAATATTTTCTGAATATTTCACACAGCCTCTAAATATTTGGGACAAAACCCTGGCTTTTGTTTGTGTGTGCACAGGTGTATGCATAACTTTTTTGGCAAAATACATAATATAATGTAGAGACACAGTGTTGGTAGACATATTATTGCAATTACATTTCTACAGAAGTAAAAACATTAAAATGTGTATTGCATTTATGCATACAGGCCTTTCAAAGTAATTATGTTCATTTTGCTTGTGAAAAATCCCAACAGAATAGGTTTCTATCATGAAATGAGAACCAGGTAATATTTCATTAAAAATGTATTCATGTAGGTAATGGTGTTTTGCTGTTCTTCATTTGCTGTTATTTTTAACGAATCCTTTCTAAAATATTCAAGCCTCCAGTGTAGTTGCCTGAAACCAGATACTTCAGCTACTTGGAATGCTTAGAACAGTACTTTGTTCTACCAGGAAAACTATCCTTGTGCTCAGACGGGGATGATTGAATCTCCAGGAGCAACATTTACAAATAACTTGACAGCAACAAGAAAAAAAGAAATGTTAATTGTGAGGATTTTTCTGTGGAATAAGAACTTTTTAAGATTTGGGTAAACTCCTGCCTCAAAGTTTGCCATGGCAGCTCTCACTGGGCTCGCCCGCTCGCCTTCGGCGGCCACCGGGACCTCCGGGGCAGGATGTGCTGCAGTGGTTTTGTGGGATCCCTAAGCACTACCTGGAACCACACAGTCCAATTCAACAAGCAAAAATAAAGCCATTAAACAATGTACAGTCACACAATCTGCATGAAGATCATATCTGAGAGTGTCCTGGGCTCTTTACTCGTGTTTGGTAGGAGTAGAAAACCGGTGACTTCAATGTGAGTGACCAAACTTTGTTATTTTATCTGAGGAATTGGACATGCAGCAGTGGAAAAGCACATCCCAGGAGTGCAGGCCAGGGAAGTTTTCAGGCAACATCAGCATCGGTGTCTGCAGGAAGAACCACTGGAGGAAAGCTGACGTGTTCAGGCAGCCTGTGGCTCAGGGCTCCGTCACCCAGCAAAGCTTTGCCACCGCGCACTTCGCGGTGAAAGAGAAAATCCCCAAATCTCTTTAGACACTTCTCACAAACCATGTCCAGAAATTAAAAGAAATTAAAGGCACATTAGAGATGATTAAGTAAATGCAGGGAAAGCCCACAGAAGCTCAAGGCTCAAGCAAGCCAAGGCAAGAGCCTGCAGCCACAGGGCTGGGCAGGGCGGTAGCTGCTGGCTGGTTTTATGAAGATCTCTGGTAAAATACACAATTTTAATGACTTAAGTAACAGAAATACAGTTTGAACATGAGTGTCAATGGAGTGATTTATAGTTCTTCCCCAGGAAACTGCCTATGGGGTAGAAAAATCCACACGGCACTGGCCTGCTGGCATGGTCCTGCTTGCACAGGAGGGTGTCCCAGTAATATCCTGAATCTCCTGGACCTGCTGGCTCTCACCACACCAGGGAAACCAATAAAGCTGCCTGGTCATAAATAAAGGAACACAACCCTTTGTGTGAATTTTACTGAAAATAATGTGGTTTCTGCCTTTTTCAGAGTACAGATTGCACAGCTGCTCCTTGGCCACAAGTCACGGGCTCCTCTCACCTGATCCTCCTCTCCACCTCCCTCTTCATCGTACTTGAGGATGTTGTCCCTGACGTCGTCCTCGGGGTCGATGAGGAGCTGCTTGGTGTGGCGCTCCTTCTCCCGGCGCTTCATCCACACCACGAAGAGCAGAACCATGGCTGCAACGGGGAGGAAGCTGGGTGAGCTGGGACCTCCTGCAGCACGAGGCCAGGCTGGGAGTGTCCTGACACCTCACCTGCCCCTGCCCACTGTAGAGAACCTCACTGGCTGCTGGCAGGAGGAATAAAATGTTAACCTGTTGCATGGTCTAATTTTTAAAGGACAGATCAGTGAGAGCTGTAAATACTGTGACAGAATCCCACTACAAACGTTTCTTTAAGATCCATCACCGATGCTGATGGAGCTGATATATATAAGGAGTAAAACACAAAATCAAAGGAGAAGAAACCAGAAAGTGTGAAAACTGCAGCTTTCTGAAAATATTTGATCTAAATGCTGAGTTTTCAGGATTAGATTTCCACCTTTATTTTATTCAGGGGCATAAAGTAAAGATGGAGGGAAGAGAGCTGCAGAGAAGGAAATGGGTACAGACACCCAACATTTGTGCACAAGGGGCTGTTCCGGCAGCGGGGCACAGGTTCAGCCCATTCAGGTCACAAGCCCTGACTGTGACAGTCTCTGCTGTGTTCTGCAGTTGGCCAGGCAAGACTGATCTGGGGAGGCTGCACAACACTGGGTCCTGTAATCCAATTTGGCCTCCCTCATATTCTTCTTTGGTCCATGAGGGAGGCTCTTTAGACTTCTGAGATCAGATTAGCCAGGACATTAGCACATGCATTTGGCCACTGACTTGGAAAGCAAATCTCAGATCACCTGAAATCCTTTCAGAAAGCAGGGCTAGCTTTGCAGAACGAGGGAGAGCATGTCTGGTAGCACACAGCCAAGCTCCTCGGGCATCAGCATTCACATGCCAGGCTTGGCTAATCTCTCTCGGTACAGTAACAGGGAGAGATGAGCAGTTCTTGAATCATGAGAAATTTTTCCCTTCCTAAACAACTTTACCCACAGGGAACACTGCCTCACTGCTCCACAACCTCACCCTCAGAAGGGACACCCTCGTCCCAGGGGCTGTGTGATCCCTGTGAACTATTGCATGGAAGATGACCTGGGAACTCAAGTCTCCACTAACATAAGACCAGATCTTGTCTTCTTCAAGAATGTGTTAACATGTTTGTTTTCATTCTTGTACTCAGTAGCTACAAATAATGCCACGAAGGATGAAGTTAAGCCTGGGCAGCTGATGCAGTTACACCTCCCACTGTCTGCCCTCCCTCCCATTCTCCATGCAAGCCCCATGCTGAGCTGCAGCGGTGGCAATTTGCAGGAGAAGAGACCAATGGATGGACAGTGGAGGTGGGAACAAGTGTCCCAGGTTCATTTCACCTGGGTCAACCCTCAACTGTGCCAAACCAATGCAGCCAACACAACCAAACTCGGGCAGGATGTGAGATCCCAAAGTTCACGGGTTTTAGCTGAGACCAGACCCTGGGGCCATGGATGGGCCATCCAGCTTGCAGGAGGAGGTGGTTAGGAGGACCCAAATTCTTCCTCCCAGCACCAAAGTGTTTATACCCAACAGGAATTCAGTGAAGTGAGCAGAGAGGACCAGACAGCTAATTACTGCTATTGTGTGCCAACTGGTGGCCATCCCTGCCTGCCAGCTATCAGAATTGTTTTCAGGTAGTTCAGCATTTCTTTAATGCTTATCCCAGATCTATTCAAGAAAGAAAAAAAGAAAAGGAAAGAAAATGTAACTCTTATCTGCAACATAAAACCCCAGCTATTTAGCAGACTACTGAAGTCCTTTTCTCATTGTTCCTTTTCAAGTCTCTCACAACAAGATACCTGACTGGTCCACAAAGACAATATTATAATGGTTACCGGGGTTTATCTTTTTATTTCTTTTTTTTTAAATGATACTTTTTCATGCACTTGTGGAAAAAACTGTGTCATTAATGCCTTTACAGCTACCTTGGAAAAAAAAAAAAGACCTTCAAAGTGTCAATGGTGGATGTAGTGCACTCTCCTTTTATTCACTCTGCAGAATGGGAAGTGCTATTACTGCTGTTAGAACCATTTTCGCTCTGCATGTAGTTTTCCTTGAAATCTATTGTCTTCACCCTTCACAATTTTTTACTGCATTGCTCTTCTAAATGTGTTATTTGTGCAGCTAATACATCAGGTAGCAAGAAGAAGAGAAAAACCCCTCTGAGCAAAGGTAAAGGCATAAACTTCCTTCATAGGAGCAATCTTGGATCTGTCCCCTTGCTTCTTCTTCCTTTTAAAATCATCCAACTTTGACCTACTGACTCTAAAATGGACAAACAGCACAAGAAAATCCCCCATCTGCCTTTTTCTAGGCTATTGTTTCGAGGTCATGATATGAAACAGATAGAAAGGAGGCAAAACACTGAAAGGATGTAACTGTAAACCTGATCATTGCAAATTACATTTTTCATCACTGATACAGTGCTTTGCAGCTCTCCAAGATAAAAAAAAAAGTCAATTAGAATTACAATGAATGTAAAAATAAGCTTTTGTAATAAAACCTGTAATTTAAAATGGGATAATGTATCTGAAAATGGAAAGAGGAATCTCTTAAATCAAATGTCCTTCAGCTGAAGTTAATTTCAGTCAATAGGATTTTCAACCGTTTAAAATTGTATTTTAGCACTGGATTTATACAAGAGCAGCAGAAAGAAGACTTGGGTTTAATCACCTCTGTGGCTGCAATGCAATCTTTGAGCCCAGGGGCAACAGCAAACCTGCACAGCAAAAGGAGGTGGGGCTGATGAACATCTTCATCTTCATCGGGGCGTGCGACAGCGGTGCCCCAAAAAACCACCCCGGCTGAAGGGAGCAGCCAAAACTGGGAATGAAGGGCAGGACCTGGGCATCGTGGCTGGGCTCAGGGATGCTCCATCAGCTCCATCATGGGCTGGGAGAGGAGCAGGGTCAGCACAAACACCCAGTTCCTCGCTCCCTCCCCATCCTGATCCAGCAGATCAGTTACACACCAACACATTCCCACCACCGGCTCAGGATGTGGATGTCTGTCCAGGGATGATCCGCTCTCCTGATGTACCACGTCACGTCCCCATCAGGTGACATCTGGAGCATACGTCGCTCTGTCTGCTCTCTGTTTAAACGCATTGGGGTAAGTATTAAATGTGATTTAGCACCATAACTCCCATTAGCTTTAATGAGAGTCCCACGGATTCATCCTGTGTTTCTTGATGAATATTTACCCCATTGTTCATTTCAAGCGCTTGTTTTTATCTATTCCTACTGTGCCAACTCCTGCTTGAAGTTATAATGATATAATTTTTATTTTTAAGTGTGCGCACACATGGTTATTGGTAATGCTCATGGAAGCTTGGGACTGACAGCATTCCTGGGCAAAAGGGATAGTTTTGCCTTGAGTGAAGGGATGGCCAGTCCTTCCCTGTGATGTATCCCCAGTCCTCCATCGTCCCTGACAAATTGGGCATCCTTCCTCTAAAAACACTGATAATCCCCCATGAACCTCCAATCTGAGGTCATTTAAAAAGCAACGGGAATAACTACCGTTCTTCTTTTCCTTGGAACAACCAGAAAAACAGAGCTATGCACTGGCTCTGAAAGGGACTAGCTAGACTCTAATAACCAGTGTATCTGGTACTGGGAACCAGTATATCCACAGCCAGCCAGGCTGAGCCTGGGAGAGCTTGACACAGGGATTTGGAAGGGGCCTTCAATCTTTTCCTGCAAAATGTGGAGGATCCTAGCACACTCACTACTTACAAGCTGTTGTCATGTGTAATAATGTTTGCAAAGCTACTGGAAGTCTTAGAAAGACAGGTCTGATGCAGGCAGAGCTCATTTTGCCAGTGCTGCAGTGAAGGAGGTTTGAATGCAGATGTGTGAACCACCCCCACAGCCCAAGCTCAGGGATCTGCCCTCTGCATGGAGCGTAAAAAATGCCAACTATAGAAACAGGACAACAGGGAACAGGGAAACATGAAGGAGGATAGATTTAGAGCAGATATTGGGAAGAAATTCTTTACTGTGAGGGTGTGGTACAGGTTACCCAGAGAAGCTGTGGCTGCCCCATCCCTGGAAGTGTTCAAGGCCAGGTTGCACAAGCCTTGGAGCAACCTGGCATAGTGGAAGGTGTCCCTGCCCATGGCAGAAGGGCTGGAACGAGATGAGCTTTAAGGTCCCTTCCAACCCAAACCAGCGTGTGATTTTAGGCCAGGCCCTGTGGTACTCACTCAGTAAGATAATGATGCAGATCAGGATGGCAATGATGGCCCCCGTGCCCAGCCCCGCCGCAGCCACGGCCCCGATGGTGGTGCAGTCGCCATTCTCGTCGCACGGGCACACCTTCACCTTGATGACAGAGGTGTTGTACAAGGGAGGGTTCCCTGAGTCCGTCACGATGATGGGCACATCGTACACTCCTGCTTCCAGGTACATGATCCGCAAACTGAGCTGGGCATAGTCCCCTGCACACCAAGACAGACAGACAGACAGATGACAGAAACTGGTAGAGCCTTGCAGCCGCACTTGTGCGGGGTTTCTCTGCTAGAGCCCTCTTCTGAGCCCTGCAGAAGAGGTTATCAACAACACACCTGGGCAGGACAGCTTCAGACCTCTGTCCCAACAGTCTGACCAACAACCAGCCCGTGCTTTGCGAAATACTGTGTTCTCACTGCTGCACTAACCTACCTGGGTGCCATTTGCAAATCCAGTTGCGTGTGTTCAAAATGGTATCAAACACAAGTAGGAACACATGGATAATGCTTCCTGAGGCTGCCCCTGGCCACTGTGCAGGTTCTACACTCACCCACCCTCCCACCTCAGGATTTTGGGAACCCACTGATGACAGGCACAGCCAGGTAATCCCATTGGGATTGAGCCCTGACCTGTGAGGGCACAAGTTGTTGCCCCTGGTCTGGCACCCTCTGCCAGACATCAGTGAGAGGGACCGGCTTTGAAGCCAAAACCAGCCCACAACTCCACGATATTTTCCATCCTCTGCTGAAACTACTCATAAGCAGAGGAATTAGGGCCATTTGTGGTTGCATGCTGCAATATAAAAATCCTTCACATACTGGTAATCTTCACACTTACCTAGCCCTCCTGGTTCCATGGTAAATTAAAAGGCTGCCTTTATGCAATTATGGTCAGAGAAATGAACATTGATCCTGATTGTGGCTTATGACAATTACACTGGAGGAACATAAGGAAGACTGATAATAGCTTTTTTCCCCTTGGCCATTATGGATGATTTATACTCTGTTCACTACTGATAACTGTTCATAATTACGAACCGCATTAAAAAAAGCCAAGTGCCAAGGCTCTTCGAGTTATGCTGCAGGTCTGATACAAATCATTTCTGATTAACTATCTTGTCTATAATGTCAGCCGTAATGTGCTTTAAAAAATAAAAATCAGATAAAAAAAAAAAAGTGGGAAAGTTTCGAAGTTGGAAGCTGCACGTGGGCTCATTAGCGAGCCAGAGCCCAAATGTGCTCAGGATTGCCTGCCCCATTTACCATTGAGCCGTGTGATGGTCCAGTTCTTCCTCACCGCAGATGGCACACTTGGCAGCTCGAAGACGAAGGGCCCCACGTTTGGATCGATGTCAGCGTCCGCGGCTGTGATGTTGATGACATTCAGGTTTGGCTTCTCGCAGATCTGCGCCTCCTTTGGCAGCAGCTCCGGAGCGTTGTCGTTGATGTCGATTAGGTAGATCTGCAGCGTGCCAGTGCCGCTGGCGGGGGGAATTCCTGCGCGGGAGACACGGACCTGTGACCACCACCCGGGACTGGCACCACCACGGACCAGCCCTTTCTCTGCCTTCCATTTCCAACGAACCAGGATTTTCACCCTCCCTGCCTGGACCTCATTAGGGACACACTGCATTTTCATGGTCCCTTGCTTTATGTGGTATTATTAAAACTTCCCCAAGCCTCCCAATGTTGCTGTTTTTCGCTCCTGCGGAACAGGAGGTTGAGTTCTGCAGATCTGTAGCCTGCAGCAATGCCCCTAGTCAAACTACAACTACAAGCAGGTGATGCCAAGCTGCTCCTGCAAATCTTGGTAATGGCTGCTTTGAAGAAGAAAAACCATTAGAAAGAGAGCTGACAAGAGGAAGAAGAGAGCTTGGAGGGGAGAAAAACCTACATAGTGTAACCCATTGGTCAGCATTTACTGCAGCACTTGCTGGCCAGTTTTCAGCTTTGAGACCATTATTCTGCTTCAAAGAAAGCCCAGCTCTCCACCATGTCCCACACCCAGCCCCAGCTTTAGTGGTGAGAGGTCCTGCTCGAAGCCCACGGTATGAGCCATCACCAGACACACTGGGTGATGCCACTAACCCCCAGCAGCAGTGTTATGTCCCAATACACAATTCCCCATCCTCTCCACATCTGTCCCAACCAGCAGGGATGCCACAGCACAGCAGTCCTGGTCCTCCAGCCCATTCTTGATGGAGAGCCACATTTGTCTGACTAATGACCACTTACACAAAGTAGTATCTGCCCTTCCCAGAAAGGCTGCAGTGTTTTTAATTTCTCTCCCCACACATCTATCTGGCAGCTCTGTGTTGGCCTGCCCTCTGCCTGCCTCTCTCCTCTGGCAGCATGGCTTCAGCAATTCTTTTTAAAGTTTGTATTTTCAGTTCTGGCCCTCTCTCCTCCCTTCCTCCAGATACAAAGCTACACAAACCACTTCCCCACCAGGCTTCTGCTTCGATGGGCTTTCCTTTCTCCATTTCTCAAGGGAGCCTCAAAAATTCTGAAGGAGCCCTGGAAATCCTTTCTTCATGGTTTCCACATAAGCTCTTCAATCATGGACTCTCATCCTTTCATCTTGTAAGCATGGGGTAGGTCTCCCTCTAAAACAATGTCTTTTGATCAGCCTTGAAAGCTTCTGGAGAGGCAGACAGCCCACCAGGATACTGGGGCTGAACATGAAAACCAACTTTTGGGACCAAGCAAAGCGATTTTACTGCATCCACATTACCCAGAATACCTTCTGGGTTAAAAGCAAGGCTCCCACTGTAACCTCTGAGACAGACTGAACACAAACCCTCAGTCCTGAGAGACACTAACTGGCACGTGGCTGAAATAACCTGCAATTGCTGCACATACAAATGCACTTTTGTTGGGCCATTGAGTATTGTTGGGCTCCGAGTCCTGGTATTTTTGTTTCTTTGTGCTCCTGAGTGCAGTTCTGGGGCAGTTTCAGGAGAAATGAACAGTAAACAATTCTTTAAATGGTGAAATATTATAAAATATGGAACATTTCACATTATTTCAGCTGTCTAATACGGAGAGAGCAAGGACGCAGAGCAGGTACCAATGTATAATGAAGGATCTTTGGACTTTATCCTCAGGAGATGAGGACTACAATAGCATCACTGACCCCAGTGGAAAAGCTGGTCTGATCCCTGAAATTAACACTGAAATACTAATGACAAAATTAAGAGGAATATACAGCCTCCACATCTACGTGTAACTGTTGCATTCTCTGTCACTGCCTTTTCCACAGGGCCAGCGTCTGCATTCCCACAGCAAGGTATAAGCCAAGGTTTTCAAGCTCAGCTCTCTGCTTCATGACACCTGCTGGAATATGATATATTGAAGTTCTCAGCTTCCCTGGGAGATTGGCTGAAATTGGCCAAGGGGTTCAAACACTGCCAGGCTCCACACTTGTGTGATCCAAGGGACTCTCTCCTCGGAAACCAGGTTAAAACTACGCTGTTGATTAGGATTCCCCTTCTGCCCTCCTTACATTGCAGCCAAGACTCTTCTTAAAGACAGTACCTCTGCACTGTAGCCCAGGGAGAGAAAGAGAGCATGTCCAAGGAGTATTTGGCTAAACTTCTTCTTTATCATGTACTGAGAACAGCAAAAAGAACTTCAAGGAAAGAAGATGCTGCTGCTTCTTCAAGAAAGAGAGAAAAATCCCCCCCAAACCCTTGACCCAAAGCTTTTCTTTGATGAGTATGTGATGCCAGAGAACCTGGAACTTGGGAGAAATGTGGTAAGAGTCTATTAGCCTAGATGAAACTTTAGCTGTTATCCTAAGCACTCTAGACAGAATTTTAAATAAGGTGTTGCTTTATGTGCATTTTAATGGCTGCAATATCCCGGTGATAGATGAATTTTTCAGAATAAAGAGATTTATCTAGGCCCTCACTTTCTGAGCTGCTGAAATGATGGATGTGGAGGTGCTGATGCACTGCAGCATCAGCACCACAGCCAAGGAAAGGGGTTAACTCCACATCACGTTGCACCAAGTGCCTGGGATTTGTAAGGTCAGATGGTGAGGATTAGGTTGGTGGGTTCAAGCTCTACCACTGCATCTGTGAACAGACTTGGCCAACTCATTTGACCTGTTTTGCCCTGTGGCTCTTTGCAGATGAAAACCACTAGACCCTCTTGGGAATATTTTGAATTTCACTGTCCTGGCTGCCTTCATGAAGGGGAAGCTTAGGATGGGGCTGTGGGGTGAGTCCTACCATTCATGGCACAAGGAAGGGTAAAATGCACTTCTTGGTACAACTCCTCAGCACTGAAACTCTCCCATGAGTTTTCCTCATCCCTGTGACCCGGGATGCAATCATTGTAGTGATGCATGGAGCCCCAGAGGGAGGAAGTTTTCATTAGCCCTGCAAGCATCACTGAATGTGCTCATAATGGCCATGGCACCTCCAGCCTGAGGGATCACACAAACACTGCCCTGAAAGCACCTGCAGAATATGAGCAATATACTTAGGTGCTCACAGCCGAGCCCAGACTTAATTGTGCTGCTGAAGCAGGGCTCTGGTTTGAGTGCTCAGCACCCTGCAGCGGGAAGGTGAGGGTGGCTGAGGGGGAGGAAGGCCTTCTCCTTGCCCTGGGAAACTCCTGAGCTTTTTCCAGCTGCAGGAACTGAGGAATGAAATACCAGCATGGTACTTGGGTGCGGTTAGCAAAATCCATCAACTCCTCCCAACCAGGATTAGGAAGAGAAAAGCAGGGCAGCAGCACTGGGCTGCTCGCCCTTGAGTGAGGCCAGTGCAGGAGTTCTCAGTGCTGACTGGACCAAAAGCACTGAGTGATCCTTAATGAGGAGAGAAGAGCAAACTGGACTTCTCCAAGAGACCTGAGCAGCCTCAGTGGCTTTGGTGATAAGCACACCAGCACCGAGATGATCGGATGAGGGCTGCACGTCTCAGGAAGGCAGTGGCCAGAAAGCGCCCAGCTCCACTGACAGACACACCCTTATGAAAGCCACCACAGTTCAACAGATGGGCTTATTTTTAATACCCTCCTGCCATCCCATAAAATTATTTCTGGGTTCCTGGTGGAAGGCTTCCTGAATGCTCTGATCAGTGCCTTTGGGAGGACTACCAGGACCGTGTGTTTGGCACCCCTTGGAGAGCACATCCCTTTGACACACTTTTAAGTTCAGGCTACACCGCTACACTGAGCTCCCCAAATCAATTTTCCATTTGTCCTCCCCTTCCCTTAATAACGCTGTCCGTACACTGCGCACATTTAATTTACTCCAGCAATTTCCCGTCCCACTTTCACATTTTTGACCATAAAAACCTGGGAAAAAGATAACTTATACTGACAACTCTGTCAGGGCATCATTTCTCTTAATGCATCACATTAGAGTCTTATTGAAGCATGAACAATGTGAAGCCTGGGCTCACCGTTGTCAGCCGCCAAGAATGTGGCCTCGTAGACATTATTCTTAATGTAGTCTGACTCTCGATCAAGGACAGCAGCAGTAGTGATCTGACCATTTGTGGCATTAATGTTCAGCCAGTTTGCAGGATCTGACAGCTTAGAGTATCTACAGAGAAAGGAAATAAATACATGGCAGTCTTTTCACTGACATATCCTTAATATTGCTTGAAATACGTTTTTTTCTGGACTCCTGACCCGTGATTCAAAGGACCTTTGGATAACTGGTTTTGTTGACAAACACAATGCTAATTGAGTATCCGGTTTTTGACCTTTACAATTATCCAATTTTTCAATTTCTTTAGTTTTAAAGGTTTTTCTTTCCACTAAGTGGCACTTACATGCCTGTTTCTTGCTGCTAGGAGAGGACATTTCCTGAGGTCTTGCAGCTGAGGAGAAATGGGGTCTGCAAAGACCACTGCATTCCTACGCCTGAATTAGATGGATTCCTGCTCTCTCCTGCTCCTGGCTTTGCCCTTCTGAAAACAAGTTTTTAAAGCCAAGGTTATCCCTGTTTTCTGCCCACCACTAATAAACAACAGCTTGGGAATACCACACCACCAGAGCCACCTCCCAAATACTCAGTCAACTCACAGTTGTTGTCTATTCATGTCCCATGCAACCAGCTGAGAACATGATTTGTTTTTGGGCAAACTTCTCCCATGTTCTCCAGATCAGTGTGTTCAGATCATCTTTCTCGCTTGCTTGTTTTCTTGCTTTTATTTAATTCATTGCTTTTGGTTTCTACCTCTCAGTTTTGTACTGTTTGAACTGAGATGGACCATAACTATGCAACTGGAAGCTAATAAATGGCCAGACTATAAATTACTGAAATAAGCAAACAGAAGCTGAGCTTATTTCATGGGTAACTCAGACCTGCTGATAATTCTGTATAACTTGTCATTAGATACACAGGTGAGAGCACTACTGGCTTCTGGTGAATATCCCTTTCCAGAATTGGGCTGTTTGAAGCAGAAACTCAAAGGGAAACTTGAGCTGCGTCAATCCATGTGAAGAGGAAAGCAACACACAGCTGCACAAACCCCTGCCAAAGGAAAGAATTACATTTCATGGAGCTAGACTCTTTGGGATGTTTTCATTTCAATATCACTGCTGTGAGGCTCCTGCCCTTTCTCTGTTAAATGACCAGGGATCCAGTTTCAAAGCTGGCTTTGTGAATGTGTCTGTGGCTAATGAGGATAACTTGAGGTGTGACACTGGCCATGCCAAGCTGTGCGTTACTGGAGATGTTCCTGCTTCCTCGTCTTCTATTTGCAAAAACTCTGTTTCATCAAAGACTATTTAGAGACTGAAAATTGTGTGCAAGGCTCTAGCAGCTGGATCAGCTCTGCAAAGCGCTTATCATGGATCTGTAGGCTTAGCCTTTTGGGTATCTTTTTTCCTAACTCACCAATGCCAACTGTGAAGTAAAAAATAAAATACCTTTTTTACATCTCACAAAGACAGGACCCCAAAACCACCCCACTGCTTCTTGCAACACCTGGGCATTGCCTGCCCTGATGCAAAGGGAGAGAGACTGCACTGGGGTTTGGAAATTAAGTGCTGGATGCATAAAATGTGTGTCCTGGAAGCCCTACAAAGAAACAACTCAAGTAACTGGCTGTTCACATTCACAGGAAGCCTTACAAGACCCTACACGTGCCCTGTGCAATGACAGGAACAGCAGGCGCTCGTTTGGATTACAGATCACCCCCCTCCAGGTTAGAGGGAGTACTCAGTCAGAAATGAGTTGTTCTCTTCTCTGAAAACCAGCCTTGGTACGGACATCAGGGAAATAAAGACCCTTCAAAGGCCAATATTTCAAAAAGAACATAAGAAAAATGAGCTTGTTAGTTAGGATGGTCTCTTTCCTCCAAAGTCACAATACCTGTCTAAAGACAACAAGATGAGGCAGTGAATAAACTATCATTTTCTAGACTAGACAGCTCTGTGCCAGGTGAAATATTTCAAACTCTTCCTGACATGAAATGTCACAACTGATGCAAGTTTAAGTGGTCTCAGCTGTGGTCACGTTGTATACTCAGGTTTTGCCAAAAATACTGCAGCCCTCACAGACTTAGTAGTGCTATTAGCCCTTACAGACTTTCTTAAAAAAGAAACCAATTTCTGTGGATGTAGAAGTATCCAAGAGCAGGAAATGCACTTCCTGTCTGCCCAGACGGAGCTGAAATAGTTGTGAAAGTGTTACAAGGACTCTCATTTTCACCTACACTTCTCTGTCAATTATTTCCTGGTGAGAAGGTGTGTGAGCTGGGGTCCTGGACTGTGGGTTCAGTCCCCAGTCTGCCCAGGTGGGACAAAACAGAGTGAGTGACACCCTCCTGGTCACAGCATGAATTAAAAGTCATGTTAAGCTGCTTGGATCAAAATCTCACTTTCACAAGGTTAAAATTTTGCCAGCTGAATCCCATTCACAGGGAAAGCAGCTAAGGAGGAGGTTGTGTTTGGCAGCTGCTCTGAAGAGAAAGGGAAGGTTGGAATAAATTGCACCTACTTGCCTACCAGCAGGCAAGGGGAGCATTAGTGAGATACAGACCAAGTGCCAATGGCCTGTGAATGGGTGTTTGACTGCTCAGGCAATACTGAACTACATGACACTTTAAAAGCCTGCCCAGCAGCTGTTTGTAACCCCACCAGCCTTGCTCTGAACTAGCAGACAGCTCCTCTTGCACTGCGCTTTTAAGCCAGGTTGAACCTAAATCCTCTGGAAGCAACACAAGGCACGATTAAAAATCCCAGCCGTTCCCTTTGAAAAACCAGGCCAAGCCCTTTCTGTGCCTCAGTTTCCCCCCATAAAACAGAAATGATAGAGCTGCCTTTTTCTAAACCTCTGTGTTTATGAAGTGCACACAGGCCAGAGCACTCTGGGCGAGGCAGCCCTGATCTCTGTAACAATGCAGGAAACCTGCTTCATTTGAAGCTGTGATCTGCCCCACTGCAAGCCAGTAACAGGGGATCCAGCTCTGTCTGCTCTCCTTGACCCAGCTGCTCAGAGCCTGGCTTACCTGGAGCAGGGGGATTGTGAGTTTACAGGNGACCTCAGTCGGAACAGAGCTTCTCTGACACCCTGTCAGGTTGCCTGTCACCCAGCTGCCGACACCTGGGCTTGGAGCTGTTTCCCTGCATTGTGGCTTTTTATCCTTAAACTCTGCCAAATTTTCTATTAATAAATTTGTTCCACTTTTATTATAGACATCGGCTTGTTTCATTTATAACACAGGCATGCAGGACACTGTGCAAGCACTCGACTGCAGATGCCACTCCCTGCCAAGCATTTCATTCGTATCCCACCAGTCAGTTTGGAAATTAGCTTTCAGCTGCTTGGCTCCCCAGACTCGTGCAGCTGAACCCCCCAGCTGTAGGGGAGCCCCTCGGCTGCCTGGTGTCCCACCTTACTGCCTGCTGCATGAAGCGATCAGGATCCACCGCCGAAAACGTTGTCAGGACCGTCCCCGTTGGCACCCCTTCCTCCAGCCTGATTAACTTGTGGTTTGTTGGGAAATACGGCGCTTCATTGACATCTGTGACTGAAATGGTGACTCCTGCTGTCGACTGGAAGGACATCTGGATGCCACTGGCCAGGGGAGCTTGGTTTGATACCATCACTGTCAGCATGAAAGCTCTGTTCATCTCGTAATCGACTGCCTAAAACAAACAAACAAGCAAGTATAGAGCCAAGCAGAGAATAAATTCTACCTTCTGGCTGGAAGCTGCAAGATTAGAAGGCAGATGATATCAAAATCATTGCCTCATCTTGTTTCCTCCTGAGCTCAGTTCTTTTGAAGGTGTAAATCCAGAGCAACTTCAATCCAGTGGAGGATTTGGCCTTCCAGTGTTTGGAGGGGCAAATAGTTAAAAAAATTCCACACTTTCCCTGTGTTTCATTCCAGTGCTAAGTGGTTTCCAAAAGACAACCTGCCTGTGAGAGTTGAGCATCAAATGAACAAACCCACCCAGGGCTGCTCTAATGCAACAGGTGGAGCCTGTTAGGAGGGATGGGACGGGCACTTAGCAGTGCTATTAGCACTGAAAACTGCTGACTGTGGAACCAGGATGGTCTCTGTGGACTCATGAGCCTGAAGGGCTCTTTATCTTCCCTCTTAAATGAGCTTTTAAGCAAAGGTGAAGCTGCCAGGAACAATCCCTGGTCAGGTTAAGCAGGTGGTCTTTCCAGTGGGACCTCTCATCCTCCTGCAAGGCACCTCGTGGTCTCTGGAGGTTGCCTACAGCTCTTACAGCTGGGTTTTGCTGCTGGGAGGCCACAGATCTCTTCTCAACACACACATGAAGACAATGTGTCTCAGGAGCCAGACGGACTGAAAAGCCTTTGCTGGCACGACTGACTGAGCCCAGTATAATAATAATTTCTAAACCATCCCACTAATTATTATGAGGGAAGTCGCTAATCATCTGCCAGGGAGGCTTGAGTTATGCAGGATCACACCTCTGCTTGTTAAAAACTGCTTTGCCGTGATTTATAAATTTAGAAGCGTATCCATCCTCCCTAATACCTTCTCCAGAGCTGAGTCTGCAAAGCGCTCACTCAGGGTGTAAAACGCCACAGCTACACCGACTTGGGCAGGGATTTACAGCAGCAAGAGCTGGCTGCCATGTCCTGTTTAAAATCCGGTATTGTCAGGAGGGAAATCAAATCACAGGAGGCTACACGAGAGAAACAAATTTCAGGGGCAAAAGGTAAAACAGCGGAATCTCTACTCAATTGAAGTGCAAATGTTCCCGATGCTAAATGGCTTCCTGACAGGCAGGGCCAACATTTAATAAATAAAAGGAAGCATAAAGATTCCCAGTACACCCACCCGTGCTGACTCACGGACTCCTGCTGCATTCAAAACCGATGCATGGTAAAAGTTCCCATTTAAGCACTATTCAAGGCCTTGAAACAATTTGACTAATGCATTTCCTCAATTTCTTTTCACACCCCTTTAATTTACATTCCCCCAATTTTCTTCTTTTTTTTCTTTTATCCATGCTGGTCTGTTTGCTAACCTGCCCGAAGCCACCGTGCACCTCCCTCCCCACAGGGGCTCAGAGGCAGCTGGGGGCTGAGCTGAGCAGCTCCATGGGGAATGATGTGGGAAACTCCCTGCTGCCAATGCTCAGGACACACTGACCACACACAACTCTGCTAGGATGTGGCCTGATGCAAAGTAGTGGGTTTTTCCCC
>VXAD01004420.1:743020-768635 GCA_013399195.1 Dicrurus megarhynchus | reverse complement strand
ATGTAGGGCCATTCTCAGTTTCTTCCTCTTTCTTCTGGGAGCAACAAAACCAGGGCTGCAGAAAAATCGTGTGAGGAGCGGGGCTGGACCAGGATCGCCACCCCAAAGGCTGTCCAGGAGGCATCAGTGTCCCCACACAGTGCCCACCACACTTCAGTCTGCAAGGCAGAGATGATCTGCCTCCATCTCTTCTGTGTCCACTGAGTCCTATTTCACACAGTTTTGTTGGGGAAAGAAAAAAAGGTAAAATCAAGAGCCTGTGCTGTCTCAGCAGTGTTTGGGCTATTGAACCCCATGGGACAGCAGCCCCTTGCAGCCAGCCACTGTCCAGCCCTAAGGCAGAACTTCTTTCACACCTTAATAAGGAATTTATACCAGAACAGTTCATACCTCCCCAGAGCTGCCTCCCTGTGAGGATAACGCTGCACAGAGCGCTCTGTGTTCCTCACACCACACTCACCCCTTCCACCTCCCTGCACCTCACAGAAAATGCTGTATATTGGACATCTGACGTGGTTTTAGGGACATGGTGGACTTGGCATTGCTAAGTTAACAGCTGGACTTGATGATCCTAGAAGTATTTTCCAACCAAAACGATTCCTTCATTCCATGACAGCAGGCTCCTGAAAAAGCCCACAGAGCTGCTACGTTTGGGACAAGGACACGTGGGACTGTTGCCTACTTTTCACTTTTATGTCCAAGAAGCACTTGACATGAAATTATAAAGCAGCACTTTTGCAGATACTCCTTGCTGGATGCTTGGTGTCTGATCTGGCTGTGAAATATCCCCCTGGAGATGCTGCACATCCTCCTCCTTCACGAGCACCTCCGGCCTGGGTGCAGCAGAGCGATGCCGACGGCTTGCCACGTGTCCTCCTTTTCTCGGGGTACTTTTAACTGAAGTGAACAAATTTGCCTGGTGTTATAGTTGATGCAAATAATAACTGAAGCTTCAGCAGCATCTCCATTATAAATTCACAGCTCTGATCCATGCAGAGTTTATAATAACATTTTACTTAGCTGGCTGCCACAGGGCAGCCACTGCTGCTCTGGGAGATTGTCTTCAGACTCTGCGGTGTCTCATCTGAGTGGGAAGTTTCTCTCTCTCCTTGATCAAGGCTTTCTTTGAAGATTAGGGTCTTGCACAGTTATGGAAATGGTTTGGAAAGGCAAGAACAGAAAAGGGAAATGTTATACTTCTGGTGATCAGACTGGAGCTACAGATGGGGTTTTGTTGAGGGCAGCTGCAAAATGGCCCCCATGAGCATAATCTGAACTCCAAAGGGAAATCTGGTTTGGATGGATTTCTGGCCCTCCATTTCAGGCCCCTAAAATGCTGGTGAAGTGGTGGGATTCTGCACAGAGCCCCCCTCCCTGTGCTGTTGCTGTGACTCCTTTGCTTGCAGCAGGAGTTATGTGTAAGCGGCTTTGAAGAGCCACGTGAAAATCCAGCCATGTAGGGTCTGTAAATAAACGGTTCATTACTTGACTTAATTTTTTACCTGTGTTTTCAACCCACATCAGTGATCAAACCAGCAAGAGACTGCTCCCACACCGCAAAGAACAAGCTCTGACTGGCCACCCAGTTTGATGAGAGTACATCCCTCAAATCTTTAAGCATATTCACTTATTAACAGAGAACGAAATATTTCAAAGAAGAAGGTGGAATCCTAAGAGTCTTCCCTTCTCCACCATGAAAATTTAATCACAAGCAATTTCAGTCATTCTCCTTGCTGAAAATACACCAAAAAGCCTCCCAGCCTGATAGGGGTAGGGAACCCTGGTGCCCAGGAGGATCAGGTGAGGTGATGTAGTGAAGACATCCAATGCAATTTCAAGCTCTGGGCTCAGCTTGATGAGATTGGATTTCCATGTGGTTCTCTGCTTTGTGATCACTGTGGGTTACACAGCAGTGGAAAGTCAACACCAGCATCAATGATGTCTTGACAAATCTGCCCTGCTTTTTGCCTGCAAGTTGTGAATAAGGGACGGTTCATTATGCACAAGTCCTTGTGCAGAAGTGTTGATCATGCAAATCCCTGTTGTTCACTTTGATGTGCCTTTAAACTACAGTCCTGACACTTTGCAAGATTAAGAATAAGGGGTCCTCCCCTGCTTGCAGTGAAAACGTTGGCATTTTGATTTCAGACTGGCTGCTGATGTCAGTGGAAGTTAAATGTTTGCACTTTACTTAGTTGAATATTTTCTGTTTAAGCAGAAAATATCCAGATATGGATAAGTGTGTACTTACACACATATATGCAACCATATACACATGTCTAAGCTTGAAGAGGTTTCATAATGTTGCACGAGGTAAGGCTGTCAACCATCATCACAGAGCAATAAAAAGTGATAACTAAGAGGACCCTGCTGAAATACCATCTGGCAGGTAGGATGATGTCTCCCTTGAAGTTTCAGCAGAGCAGCATCTGCAGACACACGCACATAGCCCAAGGGTCAGGGAACAGGACTCACACGTTCCTGCCAGCCTGACCTCATTGGCATTTCACTGATGTCATTTTTCCTAAGACCCAAAGTGTGCACATTAGGAATGACTGCAACTTGTTTAGCTAACAACAAGGAAACAGGGCTCAGCACAGAGCTATTCTTGAATCATGCTGCTCTTTAAACATTAGTATTTCTACCTATGTTGTTGATTACAACTTTTTGTAAGGGAAGGCCAGACTTCTCAGAAGGTGCTGGCTTTATCCACCCCAGCAGGTATTAATCCTTCCCATGTTCCCATGGTGTGTGTTGTGCAGCTCCTACTCATCTCAACAGCCTGTGTGTGATGTCTTTGCTGTTTTTTGTAGTCAGAGGGAGCATCCACAGGCATCTTATCTGGGAGCAGCTTCGGTGAATGCTGAAGGGACCCAGTGATGTCCCAGCTGTGTGTAATGACTGTAGAAACACTCACTGGCCTCAAAACTGAAAAAGAAGCGAATGTTCCAATGAAGAGAAAACCATGTTCTTTGGAGGCAAGGAAGGAAACACAATTTGATACTTGCTGCAGGTATCTTGAGGCTTCCAGCTCTCCCAGCACATGGAGGGAAGATGGGATGGTGGATATTTACAGTCTGATTTCTTGGAGTCTTTAGACAAGATCCTCCGCTGATCCAACCTGGGGGGTGGCTTTCACTTGAGTGGAGCTGTCCTGAATTGAGGATCTGTCTCACTCGGTGTGTTTATCGCTTAATACCAGGAAAAGGAAAATTCCTCCAGCAGTTTTCCTGCCAAACAACTCAATCAAAGGGAAAACTTCCTTTCCTTCTGTTACCAGAAAATTCACTCCTCCTGAGATCTCTCCTGCACTCCCTGCTTTCAGAGGATCACTTGACTGACCCGGGCAGTGAAACACTGCCCTTGATTCACAGCAAACAGGGGATTTTCTGGCTCAAGAAGGGCAGGGCTGCCCAGTCCAGGCCCGTTCCCTCTTACAGAGATCAAAGAGCCAAGGAGAAGCAGGAGGTGGAGGTCAGGCTCGGGTATCCCTTCAGCATGTGAGGCTTTTTGAAAGATCATGGTGGGCTGGGCTGAGCTGGGAAACCCAGCACCAGTGCCATACGCTGGAGGTGAGAGTATTCAGGATTCCTGCATGGAGAGAGACGGGAAACAACAGATCCCAGCACTCGTATTCCCAGGCAGAGAAGGCATGAAAGAACTGCAGGCTCCTGGCAATCCCTGCAGCTGTAAGGGTGACAAACAGGCCGTGCTTTGGCCTCCCCCTTACCTTCACCACGGTGACCATGCCCTCGTTGGTGACGGGGTCCGTGCGGATGGTGAAGTGGCCGGAGGGGTCCCCGCTGATGATGCGGTAGATGGCATTCCAGTTGGGAGAGTGGGGCTGGTCCCGGTCCATCACTGTCAGGTTTGCCACCACAACCTCCACTCTGTTCTCTGGCACTTCTCCTGAATACTGCAAAAGAAAGACAGGAGTGGTCACAGTGGGAGCTTTCTGCCCATCCTCACACCTCCCTCCTCTGTCCCTTCCATCACCATGCCCACTGGGAAACCAGTCCCATGAAGAGGACCACGGAGTTATTTGTAATGAGCAGCACATCTCTTTCTAAATTCTGATTTTCCTATTTTTCTCCTTTGAGTGTTTTCCCAAAGCCTAACTTCACCTCTCAACCCAAAGGAGAACAAACCCACTGTCACAGAGCCGCTGCACAAGATTCAGCAAATGCTCCAAGGAAACCAACAGAAAACATTCCTGATATTCTTGCTCAGTTACAGCAACCAGAGGGTTAATTGTCAATAGCATGGGAAAATGGCAAACTAAAATGTCTAAATTTTTAAGGATGACTATCTCCATTTATCCCAAGGTATTTCGCCTCACTCAGATTTCAGTGATGCCATTTTATTGCTTCTTCAGTGATTTTACTTCATTTTCTTTCTTTCTTGCCCTCCATTTGATTCTGTCTCATTATTTGAAGTGTTTCTTGTGATTTGGCCACAGCCTTTGCTGGTGCTTAATTCTCTCATTTAGCACTGATTTCCATGGTACATGTCCTGTTCAGGCACATCCTGACACATTAACTGCATTCTTTTCTGCTTTCCAGTCCCTGATTTATCACAAGGCTGATCAGGGATCCTGGCCTGTGAATACTTCCAGTGTTTGGGGCTCAAAAGCTGCCAGTAAGACACATTCCCAAATTTTCAACTGTCCTCATGTCTCAGCATTGCCTATTAGCAGCACTTGCAAATCAACAGTCTGAGTGACATATGGCAAATTAAACACTGGGGAAATGCCGGGAGCGGCTGGCTCGGAGTCTGCAACCGAAATCCTGGCCCCAAACTGCAGGAGCAGAGCAATTCTAAAATCTGGCCTTTGGTGTGCACAAATGCCAGGTTGTGTAAATGATAATAAATCATTTCTCTGTTAGCACAAGAGTCCGTTTCCCCTCCTAACCCAGCCCCATCCTTCGGCATCTCTCCGTTACGGATGCTTATATTTAGTATATATTATTTCACCGCTGACAGCAAAAATATTCAACCTGCCTTATGCTAATGTAAATTTAAATTTGCCCTTTAGTGGTATCCTGAATGGCATCTTGCCCTCTTTTCTGCTGTGCACCTGTCCTAAACAAGTTTTCATTAGTGAATGCAGATGGCATCTCTTTCCAGCCATGCCGAGTGGTGGGGAAGAACACTGGGAAGCTGCAGGATAATTCTTATTCCACTACATGCTACAGCTCTTCTTTTCTCTTTATTTCCCCTGATTTCACTTTTTCTTTACCCATTCTCTCACCCAATTTGTAGTCTCTGCAGCACACAGCTTAAGCAAGGGAAATATATGGAAATTTATCAAAAGCCTCTTGAAAAATCCATTAGATTATGTCATCTGTACACTCTACTATCAACCTTGTCTGAACTGAAGGAGATTAGTTAAACAGGATCATCTCTTCCTAAATCCACACTAGTTATTGCCCATTACATTAAATTAATGTTGTATGGCACAGCAGCAGTGACAAGCTCATGAGCCCCCAGCCTCTTTTAGGCTGCACTGCTGACAACGAGGTATCATATTGTAATTCCAAAGGAGTTAAACACTCCCTGAAACCATCTCAGATCTTCAGCCCAGGACCACAGATTTTGTCTGTCACTCCCAGGTTTATGCCCTGCAGAACCAAACAGAATTAAGTCATCAAGAACAAACCATCAGCTGTATTTAAGCCATTCAAGAGGGCCAGTCCTATATGATCCCTGAACACCTTTAGCAGGTCATAACCCAGGGGCTGCCAATGAATTTGGGTTACACGGAAGTCCCACGTAATGGATTTTACAGCAGCTCCTCCAACAGCCATCACAACATCTGTTTTCAGCCTACAGTGACAGAGCTTACACATTTTAAAACATGAGGTTATGTTAAAAATAATAAATACATAAGCACATGCCAATATAAAGCCTGGAGGAAGATCACAGCAGCCTATAAAGCTTTTCCATTGGGGTAAATACCACAATGCTCAGCACATCCTGGGCAATCCAGGAGTTCATCCACTTGTTGTTGACCTCTGTTAGGTCCAGTTAGGAAATTATCAGGCCTAAGCAGCACTGAGAGTGGCTATTGCTTACTGTGCTTATAAAGCAAAGTGTTTTTCCGATGAGAACAGAGCACCTTCACTGGAATCACAGGAGCCATCCAAAGCTATTCAGGGTAAGAAGCAAATCTTGGAGAGATGTGCCATGAAGAAAAGAATAATTTTCATCAGCTACAGATCATCAGCTACTGGGAATTCAAACTGGAGTCTGCCTTTCCTCCCTCTCACACTCCCCCACTATCATTATTATAGGTAAATGCTGTAATGTGTATTGTCCACAATTGTCTTTACCTTTAATAAAATTAAGTAATGACATTAAATTACACCTGCTAAAGGAAGGATGGCAGCTCAAAGCTACCCACACTTCTTTAATGTCATTCCCTCCCTACCCTGGAGTAATTCAGGATAATGAACACCTTTCACTATGCTGCTTTCCAGCATTCCCTCTGCTCTAAGTTCTCTTTCATAAGATTACAATTGATTTTCAAATAAAGAGAAGCATATCTATTCAAACAAGGTAAAACAATGGGCAACGGAGGAGCTGCTGGAGTAAACACAAGATTGATAAAGCAGTGCTTGACCTATACCTGTAGCATTTACTCATATTCCCCTGTATTTCATTTAGCTTCACTTTCAACTGTTGCATTTGAAGTCCTTTATTTCCAGAGTGCTTTTTTAAAGACCATTCACAAGGATTTCTATGGCTGATTGTTACACACTTTGCTTCCCTTCTCAGATAAGGATTCCTTCTGAAACTGGCATGTTCTTAAATCCTTAAATTCTGTAGGGTCTTTTTTTCTTCCCCTCCCATAAAAGCCTGTGCTGGCAAAACTTCTCCCACTCCTCTGGAGCTGGCCTCTCTGAAATCATGCCTTGCTGAAAAGGAAATAATTCATTCTGATTTTTGGGCTGGTACTAAAATTGGTTAATCCCTGAATTTGTCTTTCATCTCATTTGGACCTGACAGCACATAAACACGCAGACAAATATCATTCTGGAGGAGAAAGGGATTGATGTGGGGGACAAATGATGAATTCACACCATGACTTGACTTTGTGCAATAAATCTGGAGTCTGGGCAGTGAAGCCATGCACAGCTGAGTAAAACCAATTAGCTACTGCAGCCACTCCTAGGGAGGTGTGGGATTGAGACAGATGAACACAAAGATAATTATTCAGGCTTCCTTCTAAAGGGAGTTCTTATTTTCCGATGTTCTTACTTTTTTCCCTGGCTGGTTTTGCTAAAAAGCTGTGAAGGCAGAGACTTGCTCGCATGAATGTCTGCAGGAAAGATCTTTCTGTTGTCTCCAAGACTCGCTAATGATGACACAACATTTGTTCCAGGCAGCAGTGGTTTATGAAGGCTGAACTGCCTGGAGAAATGGTGTTTCATGACCTATAGCTATGGATTAACACAGAAGAATAAGGGCATCTCAGTCCTCTTATTAGACTCTGAGCCCTTCCCCTGACAGCTACGGCTGCTGTAAAGTGCTGAATCTTCTCTCTGGGTCTCTTGGGCTGGGAGAAACTGAAATGAGAGTGAGTGCATGTGGTGGTGGGGAGTCCCATCCCTCCCCAGTTCCTGCTGCCAGCCTGCCCCATTAGGCTCTGCTGATGAGGTGGTGTGCAGCCAGGGATCCCAGCACTCAGGGGGCTCCACTGGCCCATGCAAGCTGTGGGAGCAGGCACCCAGCCTGAAAAAAGCTCCTCAAGCTTCAGGGCATCCACCCAACCAACCCCGTGCTGCCATCCCAGGCAAGGGTTTACCTTTCCTGCATGAAATTTATCAAAGATGCTTGAAAAGCAGGCAAATTAATAAACAACTGCAGTCTGGTTGCAGCAATCTGTGTAAAATGGAGAAAAAAAATAGAAAGATGAAAATCTCCTAATAAATCATTAATTGTGATGTGCCTGCCCAACTGCAGCGTGGAAACAAGCAAATGCCATCCTAATTGATTGCTTCTTATTCCATCTTTATAGGCCTGCATTTTTTATTGTGGGGGTTGAGTAAGCCCAGAGGTGTAAAAAACCTCTAGATTGTACTCTGCGTATCTGCCAACTTGATATTTAGATCAATAATGTTCTTTCCCCCCCCCCGTCTATTCCTACTACTGGTAATTTAGCTTTTCTTCCTAGCAGACTAATTGCTGTTTTCTTAAGCCTTACTATCAATTCTGTGACCTTTAATTTCCAATATCTCTTGCTGTAGGGATGACTCTGCTGGGGCTGTGAGCTATCCCGGCCCCTCTGCGCCGCGCGGCTCAGCCCCAGCTCGCGGCTGCTGTGACAGTCACACAGGGACTGCGAGGTTCTCCCCTCCACTGTGTGCAAAGGAGACCATGAGCTGGCTCAAATCCCCACAAAACCCCTGTAAAGTCAGCCTTATTTTGCAAGCCAGGCTTTGAGATGCTCATTTCTGCTGGTGAGGTCTCGAGTGATGAGCACCGACGTCCTCGCTCCTTTTTGAGGCTGCTCTGCATTACAGCAGCCAACAAAACCTCCATAAACCTCTTGGCTGTTGTTTATCCAGGCTCATGGCCACAATATCCCCTGCACTGCAGCGTGCTTCAGCTTCACATCCACGTGGATCTACTCCACAGTCCATCCATTCACACCCAGCTGTCACGGTGCTCCTCGTGGTGGTCAGGCAGGAGTCAGCCTTGCCCAGCCCAGTCAAGGAAGTGCACGACATCGAGCTCACCAGCTTTGAAAAGATGCTTTAGAAGTTTTGCCTTTGTCCCCAGCAGTTTGTGCTGTTAAAGCACCTCACCTGCCTGCAAAGGAGCCCTCTCAGCTCTGTGCATGGTGTGGTGGAGACAAGGCACCCACCCGTTCACAGGGAGTTTGGGCAGGAAGCTGGAGTGATGCTCAGCGTGGTCTCTGTGTGCTGGTTTCTTTTTCTTTGGGCAGGTTTGAAAAACAACAGCAAGGCTTAAAGTCTGGCACTTCTGAAGCTGATCTCAGGCTGGAGCACAGACAACCTCTGTCGTGTTCCTGCCACAGGTGACAGCCACTGGCTTTACACTTTGTCTTTGCTGGGGTTATTTTTTCAAAATCTCAAGTAATGACTAATTCTGGATCAATATACGAGTTTTACTCTTTGAATGCGAAGACAAAGCTGGAGCAGAGGAGAATAAAGCAATACCCTCTCTTTCAGAAGCAGCAAAAGAAAACCCTCTCACTTCAGACTCTGGTGTGAGGAAGGAACGTGTAGGTTTCACCTTGGTTCAAAGACTCTTTGAGTACTTGCCAGGAGTTCAGAGCACATAATAGTAAAAGGATATTAAAGAAAAAAAAAAAGTAGTTTGCATGCCTAACAAAGAGCACTAATTTTTTTTTTCATTATCAGATGTTACATTCTTTTGATAGCATGAAAAGATGCTGCAGAAATGATGACACAAGACACCATTCTGCTGCAAGATAACCATTTCCAAATAAATATATCTTAAGAAATGAGGTTTGAAGTTCACACAGAAATTTAGATATTTTATAAAAATGCATTACAACACAAAGGAGCTTTTTACAATGTTCATATGAAAGGTTTAAAAAGAGATTAAAATTATGTCCTTGGAAGGCGCATAGCCTTGTCAAGAAAAAAAAAATTCGACATTAACCCTGTGTAGGAAAGCTGTACTTTATCTCTATTTCAAAGGCTATAAAGAACCACTTTAATCAACCTGCTTGACTTTGGGGACTTGCACATCTCTCTGAAACTCATGAAATCTGGCATAGTGTGGTTTCCAGAACACAAAAGCCTTTAATCCGTAAACCGACACTCTTGTACATTCAAATCCTGATACTATCTCCTTGTTAGGAACTAAAATTGTGAATTTATCCAAAATGGGATCTCATCTCGTCTAAATGATGTAGCCTTTGCAACAGCGACCTTTAACAATGGTTATACCCAACAATGAAAGATTTTATGTCAGGAGCCAGTGGAAACAATATACATTAAAATTCTGATCTGATAGCACAGCCCTTTACTTTCCAGTTTTAGACAAGGATCCTTTGAACATTTCATTTGCTCTCTTGTCTAACACACCTTTGTTTCTTGCCTACGGAATGAACAGCAGGAAAAGGTGGCTGATACTTTTCTGCAGACTATTTGATTGTCAGGTGTAATTAGTAATGCTCTCTTTTAAATAGAGACATAGATTTTAAAACAGCTGGAACTGCCTACAAAGCCTCATTGTTAAAAAAACCCCTTATATACATACATTTATATAAGAGAACATTTTTGCACAGATACATCATGGCTTTACAGTGCTTGACAACCCTATGCTTCCCCTCAGCTGCAGAACCAAAGGCTGAAGTGACTTGCCTGTCTCCCGAGGCAGCTGCAGAACGGGCTGGAGCCGTGCCCTGCGCTGGGGCAGGATCCTGAGAACATCATTAATTCATGTGTTACTTGATAAATCCATTAGGTCAGCCTGGATTAACCTATTGATCTCCCCAGTGCATTGTCACAGAGCCCTGTGATCCTCGCTGAGCTGCTGGGATGGAGAAGCCCCCAGCCGGGAAGGCTGGCGGGGAACTGGGATGAGCTGGATCCCAGCACGGCTCTTCCCAGGCTCTGAGTTCCACTGGGGAACCCGAACAGGTTCCTGTGGGCTGGGGAGAAACAGGGCTCAAGAACACCCAGCTGGGAAGCTGCAGCACCTCGAATCAAACCACCACTGTTCGGGCTACCCCGACCTCAAGTTGCCAAAGCAGTGCCCCCTGCATCCCCCACCACGGCACGGGGCAGCTTTCCAATGTACTTTTACTCCCCAAAATAACCAGCTCCCTAAAAAGAGGATGCAATTAATTCATTTGTTGGCACGTCAATCCTCACATTTCCTTCTCCTTCTGCAAACTGCAAAGCAGCAAATAACCACGCTGCTTTGAACAACAGTTTGAAAACATGTTTTTCCTGATTTACATGTAAACCAGAGCAGCAAAAGTTGTCTGAGAGAGCTCAGCTCCTAAGTGAGCAAAACATACTGCACAGGTCTGGCTCTGTATCTCTTGGTGAAATGTGTCTAGAAGGGGATGTTTCAATTCAGGCACCTGTAATAAAGTTTCATAAGGAAGGGCCTTAAGCTGATAAATCTGGTTTAGGATTTTCTTATTAACTGCCCATTCCTCATAATGAGTTTTTAATTTAATTTTTTTTCATATTTTAAGGCATATAAAAGCTGCTCATGTGCCTCTGGGATCTCAAGATGGGTATTTGGGAAAGGAAGAATTTTGAGAGTACTGAAACTGATTTTTCACATATGCCATAATCCTGGTATTGAGATTTTTAACAAGTTTCCTGTGCAGCACACAGCTCAGCCCTTCTGCACACTGACTCCTGCCCAAACCTCCTCTGCACTGCAATTGAAATCTCTGTTATTTCCAGATTAGCCTCAGAATTAGCACACAGGGGGTTTTTGTGTTTTTTTAATGACTAGATTGGAACTCCATCATCAGGCACTGGAAGACCCTCTGGTCTGGCCATAAAAAGGGTTCCTGACTGGACAGAGCACTCTTGTAGGAGAAAGCCACTGAAGCAGGTGTTTTGTTCTAAAAGTGTGGTTTATTCTGTGGTTTAAAGATGTGATCTTCTGCACTGGTGCCACAATGGCCAATTTTTTATGTCCTTACTGATGCTGAAAATATAATGGCAATGTCTGCTAGTGGGGTGAGAACTTGCACTCACAGGAGATTTGTGCCAGGGTTTCTACAGGAAAGGATGGAGTCCCTAAAATCTCAGAATTACAGAATGGTTTGTGTTGGAAGGGTCTTTAAAGGTCACCTAGTCCAACTCCCTGCCACCTTCACCTAGGTGAGAATCTGGCATTCTAGAGAAATGCCTGCCTGTTTACAGTAACTCAGAGCACAGAAAAGACCAAATTAAATGTGTAATTAATCAGCCTTGCCATGAAAAAGAAGCTTCTTGCTGAAGTTCTGTTTTCAACATCTCCTGTGGAATGGAGCAGAGAAATGCAGTGAGAAACACAGGATATTGGGTCAAAGAAAACATGGAGCCACTCTATATTTCTAAATTTAGGAAAGAAAACAATATTATTTCTCCTTTTTAATTTTTTTAGCAATTAAAACCTGTTATTGCACTATGCTGAGCAGTATGAAAAACTCTACCATGCTCAAGAAAATTTTGTGAAACCTTTCAACCATTCTCTGATATTAACTGGCTGTTCTCTGTGTTGTGACCCTTTCTTCTACAACTGGGAAGCTTTGAGACATCCTGGACAGTCAGAAAGATGTGATAAGAGAAAACTCACTCACGGCACTCCCAAATCCTTTGCTAAATCTCCCTTCCTGCCCCCCCGCCCCCCCACCGCCACCAGCATGTCACTACAGATTTCATAAGTGAAATGTACTTAATGAAATTCCAGATATATATCCTCTTAAAATGACAGCCCTCAGAAGCAACTGTTTTTAAGGCAACAGAATATTGAAGAATTAAAAACCTGCCGACCCAAGGAAGTTAGCCAACCTCAGGAGGGGATTTATTTCAGTGCCTTGCAATAATGGAGTTACAGAATGTATTTAAATTTCTCAGCCTCGCACCAGTGCCTGAGATGCTGTGGACTTTTAAGATAATGAAGCAATCCAGCACAAATGGGTGCTTGCCTGGGACATCTGGCAGACATGGACATGCCATGGCTGTGTGGACATCCAGCCTAACCAGGATGGTGCTGGGTATCTACATTCAGAGAACTGAACTGAGCTCTCCAAGGCCAGGTCTGGGTTCAGGAGGAGAATTAGAACATTTCATATGTAACCAAAAGCAGGAAGAGGCACAAAATCTACAAGAAACCATTCAAATTTGAGGGAAATGCTACAGGTGGAAAAATGTCAGACAAGAAAAGCGGGTAGATGTGCGATATAGGAGCATCAATGTCTGATTTCTCCTTGAAATTTTAGCCTGACTGGCGCGCCAGAGATGATGGGAACAGCGTCTGATCCACACACACGGATCTGGTGGCAGAGCCCTCGGCCATTTCCATGGCAGCACAGCACAGAGCAACAAGGGCATTTCCCCCTGAGGTTTCCTTTGAGTCCAGAGATTCTGTCAGTGGCACACGCCCCTGTCACACCTCACTGCACACAGGCAGCTCACACCTGCCTGGAACCTCCTTCTCCCTGGACAATTCCACGGAAAGCACGGGATTGGGGATGTGGTCTACGGCTTCTCCCTCCAGATCCTGCACAGACTGAACAAGGGAGGAGAAGGAGGAGAGAAATCCCTGCTAAATGAGACACTGAACCAGGAGACAGCTCTGCCAGATGCTGCAAATGAGAGGGCTCATGACAAATGGGGGACAGTGAGTGATGGCTGACGGGCGCCGTCGTGGGCTGGGAGTTGTCTGTGCTTTGATAACATTCTATGATAACATTAATTAAAACTTTATAATTATATTATTAATATAATTATATTACAATATTAATTATGATATTAACCCAGCTGCACAAAGCTGCAAACCAGCAGGTTAGAAAACCGAATGTTACATCAATGGATGTGTCACACACACGTACTGTGACGTGTCCCTGCCGTGCTGAGGAGGGATGTGCTGCTCACCCCCCGAGTGACAGCTGCTGGAAGCACTGCAGAGACAGGAGGGCCTCGTGCTGAATGTTCCAGGTGGAACATATGCAGGAAGCACATGGAATCTGTGCTGCTCATCCTGGCTCTCCCTCGCGCGGTGCTGCAGCTCCGACTGACTGAGATTACACTCTCCAGCATGGAGAGGAGGTTGTATTATTCCTGATTTTACACCAAGTAGTACACGTGTCCAATCTGAGAGAGACCAATAGAATATTTTTTTATATTCCCTCCCCCCACCTTTTTTTTGTGACAGAAAATTGAAATTTGTAATGAAACTATCGTTCCCATTTTTTTTTTTTTTTTTAATCACTGGTCTCTGGCAATTTTAAACTCTGAGGTCTGAAAAATTCATTACCACTAACTTCCATCAAGGGTGTTCCTGAAACCAAAATTACTTAATCAACTCAATTTAGCTTCTTGTGTAGACCTAATTCAGAAAAACTTTATCTTCTTGAATTGTTATTGCAATTAATTTCCCCCCCCCGTTCTTTTTTTCTGCAGCAGACGACATTTCAGTAATTAGATATCCTATAAAAATGACTTATTCATTCAGAATAGCTTCACTTTTATATTTGATTAATCATATTACCACTGAGGTCTGGGTTTTGTCTCCAAGGAAAGTTTAATGACCTCATTTTAATCCTTCTTTTAACCACCAGGCAGGTATCAATGAGGAGAAATAAAATTATCTTCTTTTTTCTTTTCCTCTGCTTTATTTCACAATCTCAAGATTACATTTGATGTTTTTTCTGTGTGACTGACCCATTTACAAGGAAGAATCTAGCTGATTCCAATTAGGTTCAGGGCAGAATCAGGCTAAACAGAGCCTTGAACTGCGCCTTAATAACTAATGCTCAGTGTAATGGAGAGGAACCAGAACTGCTTTACCACGTGGCAGCCAGCTTAAAGCTCTGTACATGATTAATTTGGTGATAATTTGAAAATGAATGTACTGAAAGGAAATAAACAAAACAAAAGGCACTGTAAATTTAGGTTTTGATTAATGGGGTCTATTAGGAAGAGACTTCTATCAAGGCGATGACTTTTTTTTTTTTAAATCAATGCATATATACCCACACGATGTAATGGAATAATTCATATAAACCACAATTTATCTGGGAGTAGAGACTTGGATATGATTGATGACTGTTTGCCTTGTATCAGCATCTGTCTATGCTCTGGATCCAGCTAAATGCACATCTATATTTTGTATTTATACATTTACATCTCTGTATCTCTATCTGTTTTGCAGACTACACTAAGCAGTCTCAAAGGTACCTCATCCTTTCTGTCATATGTTACACTGGTGTAAAGGCTTAACAGACATCACAGAAGAGGCTGATGCTTTTTTCATTAAGACATGAGGAATTATTGTTTTCTCATAAAGTGAAAAGTATCTTTCATTTTAGATGAAAGCGGTGATAAAACAAAGAATAAGAGTTGAGCATCCACAAGAGAGCAGGAAGCGTGTCCTGTGTTCCCTAGCACTGCCCTGAAAGGGCCTCCAGGCACTCAGAGATGCTGTGCCTGGGAAAGCCACAGAGCTCCCAGGGAATCCCACTCAGAGCTGGGGATCACCCTCATTCTCTGACAGAATGAGACTGTGTGGGCTTCACACCTCCTCAGCTCCCTTGGACAGGCTTTGCACCGAGGTAGGGATCCATCCCCAAAGGTCAGTTTGACTCCAAAGGCAGATCCAGATCTAAATAATTTCCTAACCATGGTTAATCTGCGTGTCTGCAGGTGCAAAGCCCCTGGAATTATTGTGGTGAGTTCAGCACAGGGCTGGAACAGGATGGGAAGAATGAATATTGTTTCTCCTTGTGTTCTGTTTGTTACTGCTACCTCCCAACCTAACATCCTTAATCTAATTCATTGTTCATGCCAAAGGTTTTCACTGGGACATGCAACGAGAGGCAGAAAGCCCATTTCAATTTATAAGCACTGGGGTCTTATTTAGGAAAACTAGACTGATTTGTGGTTTTTAAGACTTCACTGACTATATATTAAATGGAAATGCACACAGAATTAGGCAGATGTTCATGTACCCAAATGCTACTGGGCATATTCGATTCACTTGAATATAATAATTTATTTCAGTTAGAGGATGACAGCTCTATAACAGCCCAGGCTTTGCTGGGTAGTTTGGCTGAGCCTCGTTTTGACTGGAAAATTGCAAGTGAACACAGTCATCTGGGAATTTCCATGAAAGCATAATTGATTTTAACAATAAAGCCTGTCTGCAGGACTGTACAGAACTCCTGGGTTTGTCTTCAGCTGTAAAACAACACAGCCCTGGATATTCCCTTACCACAGCACCTGGCCTTTCCCCTTGCCAGCTCTGACCTGTGCAACCTACTTGATTTCTGCCTCTTGTGACAACTGCCGCTAAATTATGCCACAGGCACAGTTTTGATGATTTAAAAATGCTGTATGATCCGGGCTAATCTACATTCAAATGTCACCGCAGACTTTCTGAATGGCACAGGTGTAGTGGCGGGGACAGTGAGACCTGAACGGACATTACATATGCAGCTTTAGTCTGCACACTGGCAAATCATGTACACAGAGCTCAAGATTTAAGCCCTTGATCTTTTCCAGGGTTTAGAAACAGGGAGGAGACACATGGGCATGTGGCAAGGTCTTGGGAAATAGTAAGCTACCCACTTTTCACTAGTTTTTCTTGGATCAGCCTCTTAAGTTCTCTTTTTGGGAAGCCCTCGTAGGCATCCTGGTCCAAATTTTTGTCATCAGGAAATCCCAGTGACATCCCACTCCTGCTGGGTTCTCCCTCCACAGTGTAAGATTAATTTGTAAAACATGAGCATGCATGTAAAAGGGATTTCTCATAACACTCCCATGTTCTGAACGCTTCCGGGTACATCTGCCTAACATCTGCCTATAAATGTGTTTAGGAAACCCCAAGGCAGCCTGACGTGGATGCCAATTTTGGTTTCCTACGACCATTAAATATAATTTCTCCAAAGCAGACCTATTTGCATCATTGCATCCCAATCCCTTGGAAGTCGCAATCCCTCAGCCTGAAGGAAAAGCTGAGGGTTTTCCCTGCTGCTTTGCTATTTTGAAACTCACCGTTGAAAACGGAGCTCAGCAGGATTTGACTGAGGGGGCCGGAGCCCAGGCAAAGCATTCACCCCACTTGCAAAAAAAGTCACATTTTTACAGTTCACATCAGCTATTTCTGTGCAGTGCTGCTCTTGCACAGGTTGCTGCACAGCTATATTCTCTCCTCAAACAAACAGCTAACGTGAGAACAAACGCATACGGAGCAGGGAATACAATTTTGGGTTATGCTTATCTGCTTTGTTTCCACAATTTTGGCAAGTTTACAGAGCAGGAGGCTAAGTGAGAGCTACACCATGGCTGTGAAAAAGGAAATACTAGTGCCCTTGTTCACGGCACTGAAACTGGATTACTATATCCAAATTGGGTCAGAAGAATGAAAACTGAGCAGAGTGTGGAGCACAGCAGGGTTAGCAAGATAACCAGGGAAGGGAAGCTGAAAAGTAGAAGGGGTTGTAGGATCTTGGCTTGTTCTGCTTCACAGAATGATGCACACTAGTAAATCGTGGGGGGAAGGGGAGAGAAAATGGCAAGGAAACATCAGAACAGGAGAAGGAAGAACTATTTCTGGTAAAGGACAATGCCAGCATGGCAGCAATGTTCCGAGAACATCTTCACTCTCAAATTCCAAAGCACTTCTCTGAGTGGGCTCATTAACATCTCCTACAGTCCTTGAGGAACCAGGACACCTGCACAGACAAAGGTCAGACATTTTTGGCAGTATGGTGCCAAAACCAAGAAGCCCAATTTTAACTTGGGTCTCTCTCCGTGTTCTTTTGCTCAGGAAGCGCTGAGCTCGTCTCTGCAGATTCCAGTGCTGCCTGATCCAGCCCAGCACGAGCCAGGTTAACTCAGCCTCACTGCAGCAGCTAGGGGTGAGCCTGGTCTGACAATATTAATTAAATAGGCCAGTTAAAAACTGGAAAGAATTCTTTTCCCAATGTGCTTGCAACAAGGACTTGCTCCTTCACTGATCAGCCAAGTCCATGTTGTAACCAGATTAATCTTACCCAGCAACACATCCCTCCTGCTCCAGCACAGCCTCTCTGAACTCAGGTTACTCCAGACCAGCGACTCTGCTTTGAGTTCAGCCAGTCTTTGGCCAGGCAGCCTCTCCCAGGCCACCAAAGGCCACCACTGCCCTGTGAGCTGGGAAGCACCCACACATCCTGATAGTCCAGTCCTAAACCTTTGGAGCTGTTCCTAACTGCTGTCAGTGTCAGGATTAGCCAGCGAGGCAGGGAAGGGGATGCTGGCCTAGAGCTGCCTCTTTAAAACAGACTCCACCGGATTCAGCTTTGGCAGAGGAGATTCTCAAAGCAGTGCCAAAGGGCAAGTTTTAAAGTAGCTTTAAATAAGAGCTCCTAAGGCTCAGGAGCTTAAAGAACTTGAATAGCCCAATTTCCTTCTTCCCTTTCTTTCTGAACCCCCTCTAAGTTTTTTTTTTGGTTTTTTTTTTGAGAGGTTGATTGCCAGGCAGGTTTTCCCAAGAATCCACAAGCTCAAGTAATCATGAGCACTTTAGCCCTGTGAAATAATATTTCCCTTACACGGGCTACTATAAAAACAAGTTCCGCACAGTAGGCAAATTTAAAATAACTTTTAATTAACATTTCAGACACAGAAGTCTGATCATGCAAATTCATCTGCGTCTCCTCTCTGCGCCTGATTGTTCCTGATTGAATATGATAAAAATAGACTTTGTATGAGTCAAGTGTAGGCATGGATTTCTTTCACTTCTCCTCCCCTCTGATTATGCATTTCCTCAGATAAAGTGGAAATCCTTGGATGGCTATTAACAGTATCATGGGTCAGACTGGAAAGGGCATCCTGCCTGAGAGGAGTTAAAGATTCCACTGGAATTAAAGGTGTTCCTTCTGTGAGCAAGAAAGATGCTTCAATCTTACATAAAACTTCACCTGAGACTACGCAGCATTGTTCTGTCTCAGCTGACTTTTAATCCCTGAAATACCAACACTAATTTCACCCCCTGTATCTGAGGTGAGCATCTGGCCAGAGGCCACGGATCTGTATTAATATGGAAAAACCACAATTCACTTGCACACAGGAGATAAATATTTGAAGGGAGACTGAGGAATTTCCCCATAATTAAGACATGTCAGAGGACATGACCCTGTTATAAGTAACAAGGACTCTGGATAATGGAGGGCACAGTGATACCTTTATCTTACAACAGTAAGAGAGCCAGTTTTCCAGTAAAACTTCCTACAAAGCCTTTGTAACACAGTCCAGTTAAAATCTCAGTATTTTACAACAGCTGGTGACTTGGCAGATTCAAAACCCACCAAAAGTTCCATAGAATTGAATGAGCACAGCTAAAAACTCTCAAAGAGCCATGGAAAACTTGGGTGTGGGGGGTTTAAAATACCTTTTTCTATGGCATCTGACCCAGAGCCTGTGGGCATGGGCTGGCTGGGCACACTGAGGAATCAGTGCTACCTCTCCTCTTTGCAGAGGGAAGGGCTGCCTCCATTTATTTTT
Source organism: Dicrurus megarhynchus (assembly GCA_013399195.1). Taxonomy (NCBI): domain Eukaryota; kingdom Metazoa; phylum Chordata; class Aves; order Passeriformes; family Dicruridae; genus Dicrurus; species Dicrurus megarhynchus. The sequence goes on along the minus strand of VXAD01004420.1, from coordinate 749,415 downwards.
GCAAGCAAGAATGCCACATGAAGAACACGACACTGTGGACAGGCTGAAGTCCCTTATCCAGCCTGGGTCACAATCCTGCGTTAAATCATTAAAAATGCCCCAAACAGCTGCCTGTGACGTTTACAGCATTTCAGGGGATGCTCCACTCTTGCGGTGTCTCTCAGGAGACACTTCCCCACTGTTGGCTGCTCTCTGATGCTTCTCAGCACAGGCACAGGTAGCACTGCAGATCAAGGAAACATTCACCACCACAAAAAAGAGCTGGAAAGGACCAGAAGAGGCACTTTGTCCTCACTGTAGTCCAGTGCCTTGCAGCTCGATGCAGGTAGGACTGGTCCCAACTCTCAGGACTGGCCAAGCTGATGGGGACTGGCCTTAGAGTCAACAGCAGACTTGAGTTCCAGATTGTTTCATCCAGAGACTCTGATTTCCTTCCTCCCATGTAATTTCAGAACCCGTTGTTTGAGAAGGTGGGGCTGCTGCTTCTCCTGCCTTTCAGGTGGTGGGCCAGAGGATGTGAAACCCACTGACATCGATTTGCACGGAAGCACCCAGGCATTTTGGAGTTTTACTGAGGTATCTTTCATTCATTTCATTCTTTAAGGATCTTCTCTGTAATTTTATTGCTCTTTTACCACTTCTCAACCAGCACTACACTCTGATGCCAGCCCATCAGGTATTCTGGATGTCCATTCACCAAGGCACCTCTGCAGGTCACCTACTCTGCTGGACGTGTCATTTTGGCAGTCCTGTGCCCGTGCCTGAACTTCCACACGGTCCATACACGCAGCCCCTGCCCCTGCCCTGTGCTCAGCTACAGACGTGCCCTGACTCTCTCGACCATCACAGTGGCTGTTTTCCTCTCTCCCATCCTGCTGTTAAATTTTACGCAGCAACATTAATTCCTGCTGCTGAATACATGAGCTGTGACACCAGCGTGGTGCAGTGTCCTCCTGAGCTACATTCCCATCCAGAAACGATTAAGTCTAAAACCACCCTGGCTGAATGACAGGTAATTTAGGAGCGCTATAGGGTGGGCCTTTGTATCTGTCTGGGATGAATACAGCTCCTGAGTTCCTCTCATCTGGCAGCTTGCCAAGAGCAAGCCACAGTTTCAGTTATTCAGCCTATTTTTGTTTTTACAGCAGCATCTCAATACAACTATTTAAAATAAAAATATACAATATCTCTCCAAACAGTCCGCAGACTTAAAAGAGACCATGGGCTTTCTTACTCTCTGAGGAGCTGCAGATTTCCTGGAAAGTGATTTTTACTATTTTTTTTAGAGGTGTTAAAATGCAGATCAGACTATTTGAGGACAGCGAGGAGATTCAGCTCAGGCTTAAAGAAACTCATCAGCCTGATGCTGTTCTCTCTGCCAGTAAGGGCAAAAACACATTATACTTTCATACTCACATGAAATTCAGCCTGGCTATACCCGGGAGTATATCAAAGATATTTGTTTCCATAGAATCAGAAAGTATTATTGTAAAACACCCTTGGTTTTCAACTCTTTATAGAGAAGTCCCATGTGCCTCTGTGCAAAGCCCTTTGGCCCTTGCAAAACTCTTTCTTCGGTGATTGAAATTAGAGAAATAATGGTACACATCAACTCTGCTTAGAGGAAGAGTGGCACTTTCTAATCCATTTAACACAATTCTGTGGGTAATTCTCTTGATGGCTTTTATTCCTTCTAGGTTTAACACACACCAAGACATTAAGTACTCAGAATTCACCTGAAAGCAAATTTCCATTATCCCACCTTCCATCAGCTTTGAGGAGTGTTTTGGAAGGCCATTAAAATACGCCACATCTGGAGGGATGCTGCCCTGCAGAAGGCACCAACGTGCTCATGCAAGTAACCCTGACCCAGCTCACCCTGCTCCCCAAAACCTCACCTCCCAACCCGCATCTGGAGACAAGGACCCCGCGACCTGGATCATGTGAACAACCTGTGCTGAAGTGACATGGCCACTATAGATGTCATTCCTTTTTCACTCAAATGGAGGGCAGAGAAGTATTTACCTGGCAGAATAAAGTCCCTCCCACACACCAGGGCGCAGCAGCAGTGCTGTGGTGCAAGGTCCCGTGGCCCTGCAGACACAAACCTCCTTCCAGGGAGAATGATCCTGTCCTGGCAGGAGAAAGCACCACAGGGCCCAAGACCTGTGCTGTATTTTTATGGCTCTTCGTAATTGTACCATACTGAAGGAGATGTTTAACCACAGCTTTCCAACAGAAAGCTTGGAGTATCCATGATGGACACAAAGCACACATGTGCTGTTACATCCCCTGCAGCAGCAGCACAGCCTGGGGATTGATGCCCAGACCTGAACACGTGTTGGGTGCCCATTTTGCTGTGACTCAGGAGGAATTTAGTGCCTTTTTTCTCCTTAGAAGCTAGGTCCAAGTCACTTCATTAAAAATGTGGGCAGTGTTTGGGAACTGAGCATATCACAGCCCCAAGCCCAGCTCCCGACGGAGATGGGAAGGAAGGACCCAGACTCCGTAACTGACATGAATCCAGTCTGGGTCCACAGGGGCATAAACTGGATGACTCTGCATGGCTTCCTTGAGTTCTGTGACATATCTGCAGTTTGCAAGAGTATAACTAAGGGGAAACTTTGGTCCTACACTAATAAATATTTAGAGACCCTTTGGGATGGAATGAAAATTCAGAGTAATATAAATAATAAAAACATTCCTCCAAGGGTGTTCAGTGACTTGAGCATAAAGAAGTTAGACCTTCTGTATTTGTAAAGATTTGATGTCCATTTAAGATACATCACTTACTGCTCCTTGTTGACCCTCATATGAATACAGACAGGGGGTACACAAGCATTTCTCATTCATTAACATATAGACCTCTGCACTGCTCTGTGATTTCTAAATTTACTATGCACATTTCAGACTACATAATTTCACCTTCCAATTTTTCACTTTTACCTTAACCAGCTCTAAAAATTTGTCATTTGCAATCTCTGTTTCTTTCCCCTTGCCCTCTAGCAATACCTTGGAACACATGAGAACAGAACAGAAGAAGACTGTGCTAATAAAATATAAGAAAAATCTTTAACTGATTAAAACCAGATGTACTGAAGAATGACTACACATTTACTGCCAGCACTCACAAATACATCTGTTAGAGCTAACAGTGAAATACAAATTTTACCAGCTACCTGTTACCATTTAGAGTACTTACAGCCCTCTTGAAATCATATCCAAGCTATAAACCCCAAATATCTCTCACTGCTCAGGATTTCACTCATAAGTATTAATAACTCTGATATGTCTACAGCCAATTGGTGTGAAACAACTGCATCCTCTTTGGTGCAATCAGACATGGGCTGTTTGCCACGTTATTTCAGCTCCTTCAGCACCTTGGCCAAATCGGTCATCAAATAGTTTTGCTGCTTCATGAATCAGTCTTTTCCTTTTTTCCTTTTTCTCCCCTGAAAGTCTTTATTCCACAGCTTTCCGTCAAAGTTCCTCCTATCTGCCCAACCAGCTCGGAGAGACAGCAGATATCAACATCCATGAATTCCAAGCACCGTGCCCATGCATCACCCTGCTGATGTGTCGATACTCACAGTGCTGGTCGTGAATTCAGGGGGGTTGTCATTCACATCTGTCACTGTAATGATCGCTGTGGCCGTGTTTGAGAGACCATAGTTAAGATTTCCTTCCATATCCGTTGCCTGAACAATGACTATGTACTGCTGAACTTTCTGGAAAAAAAAAAAAAAAAGAAGAAAAGGGAAAGATGAGAAACAAAAACGCACCCTGTAAAATGCCTTGGTTTCTTTTCCACGTACAAGTGCGATCTTTAAGCAGACTAAGAAGTTAATTGGATTAAAAATGTTAGTAAAAAAAATAGCAATAAAATTTTCTGCAATGTTTTTGAAGTGATTTTTGCATAGATTGGTGGACATCACCTGTCTCATGGGAAAATAAAAGTCTTATGGGCAAAATTCTCTGGTTGAAGCTGACATCTTTATTAACTTTTAAGCATTTTCTGCAACATTGGCTTCAGTCTTCTGAAAACCAGTAAAAGTTTTGTTCATGTGTTTTCACTGAAAACACTGCTAAGAACATTATACCCCCAAAATTGACATCAACATTGCCTGGCGGCCCTCCAGCTCATTCTGCTCACACAGTTTGATGCCCACAAAGCATTAAAATGCTCTCCATGTTTCAATCCTTAACACAATCCTGGTAAATAAGGAGAATTTAAGTCCAGTATGGAAGAAAAAAATAATTCAGTGCAATAAACAGCAGTTCAGCAGAACTAATTTAAATTCCTGAGCACCCCCTACAACACAGCTCTCACAGGAAAAACCTCACAGAGCCAGCCATAAAAATCACACAGTGAAGTTCTAAGGGATGCTGTAAGTCAATGCAACTGGAAAATAAACCTGAATAAAATAGGAGAGGCCCTCTGATGTTGCACGTGTTCACATCTCCCTGGGATGTCTCTTTATTTAGGAATATCTGCCTGCACCAAGAAAAGTCTCCTCAACAATAAATTTTCATTTAGGTCTGCAGAATTTACTATTGATTACGTGTCGTGCTCAGAGAGCACTTTACAAGCAGATAGGGAAGAAAAGCTCCTCTCCTGAAATGTGGGCAAAGGGATGCACGAGAACCAGGGAAGGACCCAGCCAAAAGCTCAACATGAGCCTGTTCCTTAAAGCTGCAGGTGGCACATCAGAGAGCCCAAAAGGTGTGTAAACCAAGTGGAGGCAGAATTTCATGCAGGAAAAGCTTTTTTTATGAGGTCAAGTGGAGGGACTTCGATGCAAGGGAAGACCAACTACTCCCAGAACACGGCTCAGGTACCCAGGGCTGGTCCTTCAAAGTGCCAATGCTACAAGTGCGTGTAAAATGCCAAATGTCCTCTGAAATTTCAAAGGGCAAGAATTAGGTCAATTAGGTCTCTTTATTCCCATATAAACATCCTTGAAGTGCTGTAATTGGCTCAATTCTTTAATTCTCCTGAATTGCCAGAATAAGAGATCTGCATTTTAGTTTTACCTGGATACCAGGGCTTTTAATTGACCTGCTAAATTGACAAGACATCACACTCAGGGATCCATCAGCACCTTGCAACTGGAATATATTATGGAAATGCACTTTCATTATCTCTTCCTATCTTGTATAATAAAACATGAGGGAGAAACTATTGTTAGCCCTTGTTTTGCCTCATGCAAGAAGGTGCCGTTCATTACCCCATTTGTAAAGCACTGCACAAGGCTGAAATGTCCTTATTAGTGAGTGTAATTTCTGTTTCATACTTAGCTTTTCCTTCCTTATTCTCTGTTATAGACAACCTGGGAGGCTGATGGAAGTATTTCCTAACAGGCCAAATACTTTGGTTTAAATCACAGAAGGTTTAAATCACAGAGTGGGGAGGACACTTAAAAAAGTAGCAGCAATCATATTTCACATAAATGAGAAAAACATGTGTGTGTGTGTGTGTACTCAGAGACCCCAGGTTTACAACAGAGTTGTTTTATTTAACAAAGCACTGTTCGCTGAGCTCTATAGCACAGTGTTAATAAAAACCCAAAAACCTGCACAAATTCAGAACACTAAATTGAAGAAGTTTAAAAGAAAGATATTGATCAGATCATAACACTAAAAAAAAAAAATTTAAAAAAAAAAAAAAAAAAAAAAAAAAAAAAAAAAAGAGAAGGAAAATGGCCAGAATTTAGTAATGTGCCAGTGTACCAGCCACAAAGAGCTGCTGCAGAAGGATGGGAAGAAGGGAAGGATGGTATCTCAGGATAGCAGGGGCAGCTGCAGCCATCAGGTACACACCCCAAGTGAGCTGCTGGGGGAATCCTAGAGACATCCTCAAGGCTGCACTGTTTTCCATCAACTGAGCACAGAACTATTGTGTTTAGAGCAAGAGTGGATTCTGACATGGAGAATGGTGTGGGAATCTGTATAGAACTCAGACATATGAAACCATAGCAACATCTAGGTTGGAAAAGACCTTTAAGATCAAGTCCAGCCATAAAGCCAACGTTGCCAAGTCCACAAAATGGAAACAGTCTGAGATCTGATCTGCCAAACCTTCAGGCATGTGGTTGCCATCCACATCCAGCTCCATCCGAAAGGCACCAGCACTGTGGGCATATAAGGGTTCTCCTTTCAAGTGCCTAGTTTTGCTTTGTAACTAATTCAATCTCCAGTGAGATTGGCCCCAGCAGATAACAAATCACTGATTTTTTGTTTTTCTCTAGCTAATCTTTTTGCTTTTGTGCATTAAGCTGATTTTATTGAACTATTCAATCAATTTCAATTTCAGCATGTCCTTCCAATTTGTCACATCATCTCCAGGGGCATCTCAGTTTGTTATCCTAATAGTATTATTATTGTTACCACTATTA